>JAPDFI010000048.1:0-147908 GCA_027569585.1 Penicillium silybi
TTTTTTTTTTTTTTTTTTTTTTTTTTTTTTTTTTTTTTTTTTTTTTTTTTTTTTTTTTTTTTTTTTTTTTTTTTTTTTTTTTTTTTTTTTTTTTTTTTTTTTTTTTTTTTTTTTTTTTTTTTTTTTTAAAAATTTTTTTTTTTTTTTTTTTTTTTTTTTTTTTTTTTTTTTTTTTTTTTTTTTTTTTTTTTTTTGCGAGCTAGGTATACAGCCGGAAGTCAATCCATTGGTCCAATGACGACTCTCAATCTGGACTGCGTCCTGCGAGGTCACGCAACCTTCGGACTTTTGTGAATGGGTAAAGCGAATAACTATCTACCTATGCAGAATACAAATTTTGTAGGGCTAAAGTAATAGCCTAAAATGACATTATAAGAGCCCTTGAGTTTCCCCTATGAACATGAACCATCTCAGGGGTTTGGCTCCTTTCACAAAAGCTCGAATTAACCGTGCTGTCTACTGCAATCTGTTCTGTGCCTTGGCCAGACATCATTCCTCCCATGGGAATAATTATTGTCAGCCCTCTACTGTTCTTCTACCTTTTCCCACTCGACGCTTGGTATCGCACATTCACTGCATGGAAGCCCTTCGATGCTCAAAAATCTCACGCTCTTAATGACTACATCCATAATTCACAGAGGTGGTTACAGACGGTCTAGCCAGAGTGAGATCTCCCTCGAATTAATTTTCTCGTTTTGTGCTTAGGCTCTGAGGCTGATGGTGTAGGCAAACGTATTTCGGATGATCGGCGACAATGGCTACAAGACCGTGCTGTCACCAAAGTTTGCAAATGAGATTTCCAGGCTTCCCACCCTCAGCTTCAGCAAGGTATTTGAAGTCGAGTTCCATAGTCATATTGCGGGATTCTCCCCATTTGAACAATTCGCCAAGGACTCCAACATCTTTCAAGACGCGGTGCGAACGAAACTCACCCAAGCACTCGGTGAGTTATCCGTGATTGGAAATAGTCGTCCGCGAGTCGGTTCTGACCAGTAGAATAGAAAGTGTCATAGAGCCTCTGTCAGAGGAGACCACAATTAGTCTCCGAGACAAATGGACGGAGGAAGCAGGTGAGTTCCACTTTGCCGCAAATTCGTGTTGATCGATATTGATATCCAAGCAGAATGGCATGACATATCCCTGCGGCCAAGCATCCTCCAGATCGTTGCCCAATTATCGTCAAGAATCTTCTTGGGCGACCAAATCTGCCGCAACCCTAATTGGCTGCGAGTCACTGTCGACTACACCGTTCACTCTATAGACGCAGCAAATCAGCTTCGACTTTGGCCGGAAATCATCCGCCCAACGGTTGCTCGGTTCCTAGCATCGACTCGCCAGCTCCGGCAGGATCTCCGCGAGGCAGAAGAAATCATCAAGCCGGTCTTCGAGAAAAGAAGAAAAAGGTACGAAACAGCCTCGAAGACAGGCAAGCCACTTCCGCATTACAACGATGCTATGGAGTGGATGGAGCAGGTCGCTAAAGGCCGCTCGTATGAGCTGGCTGCAATGCAGTTAACATTCTCTCTCGTAGCTACCCACACTACGACAGACATGCTGACTCAAGCCATATTCGATCTCTGTGAAAGACAGGAATTTGTTGAGGAGTTACGAAAAGAGGTTATCTCCGTCATACCGAGTGAGGGATGGAAGAACACCACCATGTACAAACTCCAGTTGATGGATAGTTTCCTGAAGGAGTCCCAAAGAATGAAGCCTATCAGTAACGGTGAGTCGTTCAAAGAAGGTTGTTTCGGCTAGGGTTGTTCTGATCTGGCTTGAAAGTGTCGATGCGTCGTATCGTCGGAAAAGACTTCCAACTAAGCGACGGGACCAAAATCCCGAAAGACACATCGCTTCTGGTAGCAGGCGACTGGATGTGGGATTCAGAATTCTACGAGAACCCGTTGAGCTTCGATCCCTATCGCTTTTTGAAGATGCGACAGACACCGGGACGGGAAAATCATGCTCAGCTCGTGTCTTCGTCCCCCGAGCACATGGGATTCGGCTTCGGCAATCATGCTTGCCCTGGTCGATTCTTTGCTTCAAACGAGATCAAGATTTTCCTATGCCATATGCTGCTGAAGTATGATTTCAAGCTTGCGGAAGGTTCTGATCCCAGCCCGCAGAAATATGGATTTTCATGGAACGCCAATCCCCAGGCGAAGATCTCGATTCGTCGGCGCCGTGAGGAGGTTGTTCTCGAAGATCTCTTGTAGTGCTGATACGGAGAGAATCCAGCTTGGAATTTGGCTTTGATGACTGAAATATGCAATTGATTTCGGTATACCAAAGTTTGGACCTCAAATATTGTCAACTCTCCTGATGCTGTACTTAGGCACTACAGGCGCGAACTTCTCTCTCGCTTTCTCTCTTTCTCTTTCCCGTATTTAATATTATCCTTATATGATACTATATGTTTTATCCGTATTATGCTTTAACAGACGACGACCATGGTAATTAGGCATACGTGACAGCCCGGTAGTCCTTAAGACAATACCCCATACACGAGCTTGATGGGCATCAAGAACGCCTGTATTCCGAGGTTCCTATAACCGAGTCACCAAGCCTTGCTCTCACCAAGGACAGTGCATGCTCCTCGTCTACCACGATGAACAGTACCATCGATGACATGAATTCGAATTCTAAATAGGCCGTTTGAAACAATCGAGATCCCAAGTTGTATCGATGCCGAAAGTATAAAGTTGTGCGCATGGATGGATCCCCGCAATCGACAACCACGGACCTCGGCTGCGGAGACCGTCCTTAAATGCTCAACCATGGACGTCTTTTCAGCTTTCTAAACTCCCAAATGTCTGCCCCGCCGTTAAAAGGAATCAAGGTTGTCGAGCTAGCCGGTTTAGCTCCAGGTAATACTCCCATCCCCAAACTCGACACACTCGCATTGACCAATCCCCGCAGGTCCCTTCGCTGGTCTCCTCTTAGCCGACTACGGCGCGTCCGTTCTTCGCATCGATCGCCCCAATGCTGTTAGTGGTGACCAGCTGACTCGACGCAAGTCGTCAATTACGCTCGATCTGCGCGAAGCAAAGTCCCGGGATATTCTTCTCCGCCTGCTCACAGCAACCGATGTCCTGATCGACCCATTCCGCCCGGGGGTCCTCGAGCGCCTTGGTCTTTCCCCAACCGAAGTTCTCCTGAAGCAAAATCCACGGCTCATCGTCGCGCGCATGACGGGATTCCGACGCGATGACAAGTACAAGGACATGGCAGGCCACGACATCAACTACATCGCAGTATCAGGCGTTCTATCCATGCTAGGACGAGCGGGAGAAAAGCCTTACGCGCCGGGCAACATCCTCGGTGATTTCGCCGGTGGTGGCGCCATATGCTTCTTGGGTATCTTGCTAGCCCTCATCGCGCGCTCTAGCACCGGTCGCGGCCAAGTCGTCGAAGCAAACATGGTCGACGGATCAGCCTACCTAGCTACCTTCCCCCGACTAGCCCAAAATACCCCCGCCTGGAACGGTCCCCGGGGAGAAAATCTGTTAGACAGTGGATGCCCCTACTACGACACCTACGAGACTAAGGACCCCGGGAAATACTTCGCCGTCGGTGCCTTGGAGCCGCAATTCTACGCAGCATTGCTGCGCGGATTAGAACTCGATCCAAAGTCGATGCCGAAGCGGGAAGACAGGGGGAATTGGCCTGCCATTCGAGATATCTTTGCTCGGCGTTTCAAGGAGAAGACGCGGGCTGAGTGGGAGGCTGTATTTGACGGTACCGATGCCTGTGCTACGCCCGTTCTTGAGCATCGAGAGCTTCAGGCTTCGGGGTATGAGCAGCGCCCGGCCGTTCACTTATCTCGCACACCATCTCTTCCCATTAAAGCAGACGATGGTGCATGGACTGGTGGTGGACTCATGCCCGGTGATGGGGGTGAAGAGACCCTGCGAGCATGGATGGGTTGGGAGCCCAATAAGGACTTCCATGCCCGAAAGGACGGGGCGCTCATCTCCGTAGACGGCAGAGCAAAGCTGTGAAAATTGGTCTATAACGGTTTCCTGTAGATCTCTTGGTTCCGCGTTCGGTACATAGCCATTCAGGTCCCCCATAAACTTCACAATTTTGAGGATCCGGTATTCTTGCTTCGTCCAACAGTAGGGATCACGCATGTAACCCAACAACGTGCGAGGCGCTAGGTCTTGCCAAAATGCGAGTCGGGTGGGTGCCCGGGTGAGACAATGGGTGAGGGCCGCCTTGGCGTCGCACCCGCCTACCTACTTTTTCTTTAGTGCTGCAGTTCCTTGATGATGGAGACTGGTATAGTATGCTGGATGATATACGGCGAAGGGTTTCTGAGAAGACGCTGTGGGGAGACCGAATGCCACCCCAAGACCCGAGATTACGATCGGATTGCCAATGACGAACACGATTTTCCCATATATGGATAGGGTAGATGGATTGAAAAGGAGGTACAGGATTTCGTCTATGGTGGGGGAGAAAACCCCTTTAAGGAAGATTTCCCCCTTAACATTCCGTAAGCTATCACACTGCCAGAAATATCATATTGGAAAAATACTTCCAACTGGTGACCGCAGCCATCACTTACTACCTTGAATAGAGATGAAAGTCTCAATGAAAAAAAGATCTCTCTCTTGAATGAACTTCCCCAAGTCAGAGCTCGGCTGAATTTCTCTCTCAGTGCTAATCGCACGATCAAGTGGGATCCAACAGTGCGAGAGACCTTCGGATGACTCAAGACCGGTCAACTCTGGTCTACCTGTATCCTCGACCAGAGTAGTGACGTAGCAAAAGGAGACTTGGTGCAAGTCATTCCGCCACTCCTCGCTGCGAGCAAAAAAAGTAGTATGCTCTATCAAAACCTCACAGCCCGTTTCTTCCAAAATTTCCCGCTTAGCGGCCACTGAGTGGTCTTCATCAGTCTCAATTCCGCCACCGGGAAGCTTGTAATAGTTCCCTTTGGCTATGTGAATGAGTGCAACATGCTTGGTGGTTGAGTTGTACAAGATGGCACGGACGGCATGGCGATCGGTGTAAGATACGTTGAGATCTTACTTGCCAATGGCCTTGACAGGAACGGAATCTCCGTGAGACATGATGAATCTGGACATACTTTAGCGACCTCAAAGCTCCAGAGATGACCTAGAATTGCTGTCAATCATACCTGAATAGATTTAATGTGTTATTCCTAAGAACTAATGGTCCTTGTGGTTAGAAGTTCTTCGACTCGAACAAATAGGTGACAAGAGCTCTCGTTTGTGAGCTGTCTGCGAGCCAAGAAAGGAATAATTTTTTTCGTATGGATTTCTTTTTAAAGCACTCGGAACACTGGCAGGCACTTGTTTACGTATAAATAGTGTTTCTTGTATTTTATTATGCTGGTCGCTATAACAACGTTTCTCTTTCACAGATTACCCGTGCTAAAAGATCGCCAAGCATAAGCGTGATTGGTCATCTGGAGTGCTACAGCTTTTGATTCGCGTAGTCTAGACCTAATGTCAACGGATAGCAGGGATTATAATACAATAAAACCACCCGAGGTGGCCCTATAAGGCTTCGCAGTCAAAACCACATTGCGTAAGGTGGTGGAGCTACTTCGCCTTGGGGGCGTCCAACTATAAAGTTCGTATATGCATCAAGCCTAAGGATGCGAGAGGTTTGGGCACAAAAGTCATTCCACCTGTGCTTTATGGGCCAAGTCATGGCTGTGCAGCTGAAATGCATAATAAATTCCTTCGGCTATTGGGTAGGTACCTGGCAAACATATTACTGAGCGTGACCCGATGCATCTGCAGCCGCATAATAAGGTGATCATATTGTAAAATTCTACTGGCTGGCAGGGCTAGCCGCTTCCGCTTCCCTATCTTCGGCTAAGCTAGCCATATTGCGTTGTTTGCGGCCCGAACTAGGCCGAGCCACTCATATGCAGAATGCATTCATGGATGCATCACCTACACAATTAAGTCGAATTAAAATAGGGAGATATGAGGGATTACACCCCCATATGGGTCTGGGGCACAGATTACAGTATGGATCGAAAACACTTGCACCACTTTACTCTCATGAATTTCTTCTCAAGCCCTCTTTTAAAGCACGCTAACCTATTACAAGTTAATTTACCCCATAGTTTCTCAAGAATTAAAATCTGGCATGTCGGCTTGCTTTCTTTCTTTCTGAAGAGGTATACTGGGTGGAGTTTGGACTTGCACGGCTCAATCAGTTCACAAGAGAGACGGTAGGGGAGCATCCGTTCTTCCTGCGCCGGGTTGAACTGGTTTTGGGGAATATATGCCGGGTGCGTGGACAGATACTAGACATACCCCCGGGACCTGCTTGCTGTCTTCTCGATTCAGCTACGATGAAACCCTGGAGGAAGTGAAACATCCTGACGTCACGACTAACAAATTTCCAAATCCGGTCCCACCGAGTACCACATTCCCCCACGTGCGGGTGTGGCTCAGCTGCTGAATTGCAGTTTCGTGTATTGTAAATTACGGCGACTCAGCCCTACTTTTACCGCCCGTGTTCACTTCAGCGCTTGGCTTTTGTCGGCTTGGCCAATAGTTCTTCGCAACATGGGGTTGGATTCTTTTGTTGATCCGGGTGATAAAAATGACTGAGACATTGCAGGCAGTGGTATTCTCTACGCCGGGAAGAATCGTCATAAAACAAGACGCTGCCCAGTAATGTAATCGCAGCCCTTGCCAGCGGTGCTATCAAGACTTGTCCTGCTCAGGTGCGGCTCATTTAGTCTTCCAGCCAAGACTGTCCATAGAGCTAAGGCCCTCGCCAGGTCCTTATTTCAGTCCATCAGCCGCACTTGGGCAGCCAACATCGCGATCACACGAGGCAGTAAGTGTCAACTGAGGTTCCGAATTTTGCAAATCCCTGAAGTTTCTTGCCAGCTCATGACGTTGGTCGACTATGGTGTCCAACTCTGCCACTGGTATGTAGCATTTACCTACGGTCCAACCCCGACTCCGCATTGCGAGGCGGGACAAACTGACTATGAACGGGTTCCCTGTGCGCCAACTATGGAAGCGGCATGGTTGGAATGTTCTTAGATGGAATGGCCCTTGATGTAATGATTGTCTAATCATTCGGTAGCTTCAAACTTGGGTATGAATTACCAGCCTAGGATTATCAATGTGACGATGAACGGCAGCAACTGTTATCCGAAAGCTCGCAGCGAAGACACAGACGTCGCGATAGATACCGCCCTGATTGTTTCAGCGGCCTAGGAGCTATACTTGCAGCTACCATCTCCATGGTCCTGAAATGGTGTTCTATCACTGGGATTGACATTTGCAACTGTAGAATTTCCACATATAGAAAGCCGTTGATCGAACATCGAGATTCAAAGCTTGAAGTTGTCAGCAAGATCCACAATCGAAATAAGCACACTGTTTGTCAGGGATGGCGCGCGCGCGGCAGACCCCACTCAGATGATCATCCTCCCCATCCAGGAGAGTGTCCAGATCGACGACCTCTCCAACAGGGATGGCCAGACTTGGGCATACATGATGGGGATTCTAGGACAGTGGCCTGGCTTCCGGCGGAGCCACTACGGATGATACGTGGAGGAATCACGTCAGGTCCACCTGCATATTGGTAGGTGAGAAGTCAGGACCAAAAGACAGGTCCTGACAAGGAATATAGGACGACACAGCCTGTATCAGCACTACGCGCTGCTCGCCTCACCTGAATGGCAGCAGATAGGTCACCGCCCGGGTGGCCTGGGTGTAGCCAGTGCGACGCAGATAATCGTGCGCCATGCTATAGTCTCGGAGTTTTCACCCGCCCCCTAAAAGCCTGGACAACGGGGACCGTCACTGGAACAGCCATCTATCTGGCACCGGACCCGAAGGACGGGAGAAGATGTGGCATCTGTGGACCAGCATTGTTTCGAGGGTGACCGGATGCATTGGGGTGACAGGTGGATGGTGGAGCGGGTGGAGGGCCACACGGGGTACATCATCATGTATGGTGGATGGGAAAGTCTAGCGGTGGATGACGTGTATCACCATACGAAGCACTTTCGACAGCGAGTGGTGATTATACGCGAGCACAACCCGGGGTTTCGAGAGCACGGGCATGTGGCGTTTGGTAGAGAGGAGAGAAAGGCCAATCTGTAAAAGACAGGCACGGTACCATAGGGCTCCAAGACAGCGTTGCAGTGAGTGAGGGCCAGTACGGGGAAAAGTGAAAAATACAATGAAACGCAAGAAAAAGTGGCTCAGCAAAATCAGGTCCGTCGTGTTCCGTCGTATTCGGCCAATCAGCCAACTAAGATCACGGTTAAGTCTCTTGCTTTCCCCTCTCCCTGCTCACAACTTGCTCTTCTCATCCAGGAACCTCTTCATCCGGAATTCCTGAAGGCTGTTGAAAAGTGCTGTGTTGCCAATTGGGTACCTACGCACCGACGGGTTTCGCCTCCGCACAGTCCCTCTTTTCATCTTTCACCTTAATTCACCTTACTGTCGGCATTCGACAAAGGCATTTGTCTACCGCCATTGAACGCCCGCCATTGCTTAGCACCCTTGGTCTTTCAAGATCGTCGATCAAGTCTCTCCGCTTCTACCCTCAAAGGGTCCCCAGTGGCTGCATACTGCGGTGGGTGCTGAAACCGCAGATCGCTTTATCCGTCAGCCGCGCTCCGCTATCGCAGACCACCTCCCAGGTTCCGAATAAGAAGACCTGCTCTGCGACTAAGCCGGTCCGCTATCTCCTGGGAAATAACCCAGCACGGGCTTCCTTGCGACTGAGCGTGCCCACCTGACAACCCCTTATCGGTCGCGAGTGAGGATTGCATGGCTGGTATCCAGCTCCCGCCCAACATGACCGAATTTCGCATGCCCATCCACCAGGGCCCTCCAGCCCGCAAACCCATCCCCGGTTCGGCCCAACCAGCCTACCCATACCAAGGCTATGATGGTCCTCGATCCCTAGCGCCACACTCTGCCAGTGCCCAAACCACCCACAGCCGTACTCGTACCACCTCCTCCAACGTTCTCCCCTACGGTGCTGCCTCGCAGTACCAAGGGGCTCCGCAGTCCGCCGTTTCCCCACATACCATGGCTCCTCCGATCAACTTCCCGTCCTCGCGACGCATGTCCAGCACCACCACTTCTACCAGCTCGACCGGTAACAACGTGATGCCGCAGACAGAGGGGGACATCCGGCGAAGTGCCTCCAACCGTTCCGCCAGCTCGCAGCTCGGATACGTAGCTCTCATGCGACGGCAGAAGGCCACAGTCTGGTGCGATCGTGCCCAGCCCGAAGACGCCCGAATGCGCGAGCAGGCGATGCGCGACAAAAAGCGAGCGTACCTGGAAGTCCACGGCGCAGGCGCCCGGCGACCGGGAGGCAGTGGCAAGATCCGACACCCCAAGGGTGCCATGGACTTTTCACCGTCGAACCTGGTGGGCGCAAAGGTGCCCGTTCGACTCAGTGCCAATGAAATCGGCGAAGAGGAGGAGGACGACCGCAGCGCCGACGGTGTCGCCATGCACCGACGTACCGGCAGTGGCCGCAGCTCGATTGCGAGCGCCCGTTATCCCAGTGGATACCAGCGGCCGCAGGGTACTATGGGCAGCAACAGCACCCCACCCAACGAGAAGACCGATCTACCCGGTGTGTCCGAAAACACCCCCGCAGAGATCCAGGAGGAGGAGAAGAGCCGAGTGTCGTCTCTGGTCAAGGACGATGCGGCCACAACCCACACTACGAACAGCAGCGAGCTAGAGGACTGGGTTCCCAACATGGAGGCCCCAAGCGCCGCAGATCAAGCAGCCCAGAAAGCCAAAAAGGCCGACGAGCTACGGCGGCGCGGCAGTGTGGACGAACGAACGACCTCGATGACCAACGTGCGGCTGTTCGTTGCAAATCCCGATCTCAGCGACTGAGACACCTCGGGTTGATATCTTCTTCACGCAGCGCCTGTTCTCATACTTCTTTCCTCTTTCGTTCCCTCGACCTTTCTCATGATCTCTACTTGCTTTCTATTACTGTCACCGACGCTGCACATAATACCTCTCCGCCGAATCGTCGTGTCTGG
This sequence comes from Penicillium silybi, assembly GCA_027569585.1. NCBI lineage: Eukaryota > Fungi > Ascomycota > Eurotiomycetes > Eurotiales > Aspergillaceae > Penicillium > Penicillium silybi. The sequence goes on from JAPDFI010000048.1 coordinate 10,040, forward strand.
TGGTCCTCGGCCGGTCTTGATGGCTTGGTTGGGCCATCCTTTTGTCAATATCTCTGCCCTTTGCTCTCTGCGGTTGCCCTTCAAACTCAGTGCTCTTGTGGCATCGCACACTTTAATGCTCAAGAAGTTGATGAGTAGGCTTTTCTCTACTTGCCTTGTTACGTCTGCATCCGGGCCCATCCCGGCTTTATTCTATAGCCTCCAATCTGAAGAGAGAATAATTGTAACATGAGAAATACCTATATTCGAAATGTTCTCCTCTGTGGAAAACTGGAAAGATCTCGCAAGTAGAATGTAAACACGAGTGAGTTTGTAGTCTTTGGTGCTTCGCTGGACACCTTCAGGACTCGCGAGTACCACCATTGCAACCCGAACCACCCCACTGACCAGACACAAAACCATCTTCAGGAGCGAAATTGCTCCTTGTCTCATTCTCACCTATTATAATCTATCAATCTGTCCACGCGAGTCCTTCCCTGTTCCTCACCTCGTCAGGATCCTTACATAAGCAGACACGTGCCTTATCGGACGCGCCGCGCGAAACGATTAACGCGTCCCTGTCAACCCACCGTTCCTCTCCCCTTCGGATCTGGAGATCACTGCGTTCGAGTTGGCCCCATTGAATCATTGTTCGTTCATAGCCTCTCTTTATAACCCATCCTTTCTTTCATGACAACTGTCCAATTTGTTTGAATATCGCCGGCGCTCGGCCCACATGACCCTGACCCTGACCCGTCTCGACCTCCCCTTCAACTGCTCATGGATACCCAAATGAGCCTATCACCGATCCCCGCGGCTCAATCTATGCCAGCGTCACCTTCGTTAGGGTCTCGGAAACGCTCAATTCATGAAGTTGATGGGGCGGGCAATCCGCCTCCAAGCCCCAAACGTTCCTTCCCGGATTCCTGCGAAAACCAAGAGAACCGCGATCCATCCCTTTCCCTACCAACAAAAAGCACTCTATCACCGCCCAACAAGAACTCATTTGCTGTTGAGATACCCGTCATGCAAAATGATCAGAGTGTTGCGTCTACTTCTCAGCAAGTGGGCAGTGGCTCTGCCACTGATTCCCACGCGGCCATAACTCCCGCTACCAAAAAGCGCAAGCTTTCTCCTGCCAGTCAGCAAGCTAAGCAACAGGAGAAGGAGGAAAAAGAGCGCCAGAAAGCTGAGGAAAGGCATAAAAAGGAGGAGGAGAAACGTCTGAAGGAGGAGGAAAAAAAGAAGCGTGAAGCTGAACGGGAAGAGGAGAAAAAGAAGCGAGAAGAGAAGAAGAAGGCGAAGGAAGAAGAGAAGGCCGCCAAGGAGGCTGCTAAGGAGGAGGAGAAGCGCCGTAAGGAAGAAGAGAAACAAAAGAAAGAGAAGGTGCATATCGTTAGAGCATCCTTATCTTGAAAAACGGGCCTGCTAACACTTCATTTAGGCCCAACCCAAGCTGAATTCTTTCTTTGCGAAACCCCGGTTACCCTCAGCTGCCACTGGAACTGGGCCGGCTTCCCCGAGGAAGGTTTCCTCCTGTGCTGTCGACACATCTATAGAGTCGTCGGAGAGCACCGAAACCGACTACCAGAAGGCCTTTCCCGACTTCTTCCTACAGTCCCACACCGTTGTCGCACCACCGCATCGCTTCGAGCGGGACCTTGAAGCTTTGCAACATGTCCGTCAAAAGATCGACGGTTACATGGATCCTAACAATAAGTCGGTCCCTCCTATACCCTTTAAACCCTCGGAAGTCTTCAACATCATGCCATTCACCCGACGGCGAGGTCTAAAGAACCGGCCGGTGAAGGAGATCCTACAAAAGATCCAACATGCAAGTGACGCATCCTCCCAGCCTGGTATCAAGCAAGGTCCTGCGCCTGTTCAGAACTTACACAATCTACTTCGAAAAATTACGATAAAGTCGCTCAAGTTCGGAGAAGATGTTCGACCTCCTTATCAAGGCACTTACACGCGCACTGTACCCGAGTCATCAGTCAAGAGGCTCTGTCGAAACCCTTATTACCGTGGTTTGCCCGACACCAACTATGATTACGACTCGGAGGCCGAGTGGGAGGAGCCCGAAGAAGGCGAAGATCTCAATTCGGAGGACGAAGAAGAGATGAGTGAGGATGGTGAAGATGACATGGACGGATTCCTGGATGACGAAGACGATGCGTTGGCTGGGGGTAAGCGGCGACTTATTGTTGGCGACCTCGAACCAGTCTCCAGCGGAATCCGTTGGGCGTCGGATGGCGTCGACCCCGACTTGAAGGTATACCAGATTGAGACGATTTCGGATGCAGTCAAGTTCCCGATCGACCCATTCTCAACAGCATACTGGGAGAAGCCTCGGGCCGAAACTGCGGCTCCAAAGGGCCGGATGGCAGCAACTGGCTTGGAAGCGTTCAGGGTCAAGCCCACCTCAAATGCCCCTGCAGTCAGCAGTGCTCTGCCGTTGCCAACGTCGAAAGCCAAGAAACCGTTCCCTCCGGAATCGCTGGGGGAGTTCAAGCAGGCTGTGGATGGCAGCGATCTTAGTAAGCTCGGTTTGGTTGAGATATTGAAGAAGAGGTCTGTATCTGAACGCCCTGCCACATTTTCATACTACATGCTGACTACGTATCCAGATTCCCCAAGGTGTCCAAGGAAACCCTCAAGGTGACACTTGACCAGGTTGCTGTCCGTGTAGGACAAAAGGAAGCTGATAAGAAGTGGATGTGTCGGTGATCTCCTGGGATCCATTTGTTATGCCGTATTGTGTAGGCGTTGTGGGAGATGCATTTACTACTGTACGGGTGGCGTTCGGGTTGAGGATTAAGCATCTGCTATGATAACCATGACAATGAATCCCTGCTATCGGTGACTAGATCTGTAATCTCCGGAACCTTGGAAAACGGCCAGATGAAGTGTACCGGTCTATCTGCAGGCGATTGCAGGGGTGGCCAATTGCAGAGCGAAGGTCATGAGAACAACGTGTAGCACTCGGCATGCGAGCATCAGCATCCTGCGAGTCGACTCATCTTCCGGGATTGCGGAGGTGAACCTATCTATAGGGATAGGTTGGGGCTGAACCTGGTTGGATTCGTTGGATTCGTTCCTAGGGTCGTTCTCGTAGGAACACAGCACAACCAACCTTTCCCATCTTCAACCCTTCAACCCCACGACTCGGACGACTCGGACTTAGGACGTCATTGGCTGCAGGCGTGAACAGCAAGAGCGGACTCCGCAGAGAGCAAGGAGGGCGACGGGCGAATCAAACACGGCCGCGGAGAGCGACCAGCTCAGTCGTGCATGCAGTGCCAACGCATCGTGCGCCCGTGTACTCGGTACTCCCCGTCCCTTGCTTCTACTTGCTTGCGCTGCCAAATACGAGTCAAATCCTGATCCGGTAGCCCATCCGGCCACCGTGCTAAAGTACTGGTACTTTGCTGCCCTCTGCATTTTACTGCAACTGTCCGCTTCGAGTCGCCATCCTTCTTCTTCTGCGTTAACGTGATTTTTTATTAACTCCCAGATCGTGGTGTGGTCCTTTACAAACCTCACCCCTCTCTTTCTTTCCTCCTTCCAACCTGGACCTCCAGTGCTCTGCCCTCGACCGGGTGCGTCTCTCGGATGAGCAGTCGGTCTCTTGCCCCGCGATAGAACCATGCGATAAGGATCCGCCCACGGCCAGGGGCATTTCGCGACGGTGCACTCCCTCTGGCACAGACGAGATGCTGCAGTACCAACTGGAGGATCAATCCTCCTCCTCTCTGGCATCTGCTACCAGTACGTACCTGTTTTGTTGTGTGTGTTGTGGAGATTGTTCTCGGTGCCTAACGTCCCAATCTAATCTGCTCCAGCGATGCGGATTCCCCTCCAGAATGATCCACCGTGTGATCCATCGCTTCGAGATGCCGCATCGATACCTCTTCCTCCCTCACCAGCGTCGCTGCCAGCGACTATGCCCCCTGCGTTTGCGCCTGAACACAGCGTGGGGCCAGGTGAGTTGGGTGGCTCGGGCCGTTCCAGTTCCAGTTCCAGTTCCAGTCCCAATTCCAGGTCGATAACGGACAAACAACTCCGACACTACGACTCTGAAGCTCCCGCGATGCCTGCCCAAGATGATGAGCCTAAGGTTTCTTTCGAGGATTTTGCGACCAGCTATCGCCAGAGCCAGCGCAAACAGGCCCAGAGGAGACGCCTGGAAAAGCGCCTGCGCGCCGCCAAAGTGTCTATCGGGGTCTCGTCGCGCATGATCCGCATCGGGAATACCGTTCAGCGTGGTCTAGTCGAAGCTCTCAAACATGATGACAAGGCCAATTTCGTTTCCCTTTATCACATGCTCTATGATCTCCAGGACTCTTGCGTGTCCAGCGCACGGCGCGACGAGCAGGATCTGGACGAGCCCGAGCCATCGGATCCCGACCCGGATCGCTCTGATTTTTTTCATCAACTAAGCCCTCAGTCTCGCGCAGACCTACTGGAAATTTTGCGACTGGTTCGCTCAGATCCCCAGTTCTTGATCGACCGTCTGCGCAGTTTCACCTCTGCGCAGTTGGCCGCTTTTACCTCCCCGGCTACCACGTTGGACTCTGGAGACCCTGCATTCCCTTCTTCCTCTCGCTCTCGGAGCCAATATTCCTTTAATCGAAACCCGGCCCAGTCCGCCCCGTTTAAGGACCATGCGTATGCCTTTGAAAGGACCGATCCGCTATCCACCTTGCTTTGTAACGTTTTTGCCGCACCGTTGGAACCCGAGACGCCCGAGGCCAGGCTGCGCATTGATGTCTGGTCGTCTGTCTGCGCCCAACTAATGTCCCATGGCAGCAGTAAATTCTACCCTCTGATCGGCCAGGTCCTCTCTTCCTGGGCCACGGGCAGCAATTGGAAAGCCCGGCCCAAATTCGAACTCTACCTCATGGATATCCTGCAAACCGGCGCGTTTCTTCTGGAACATATAGATACCCCTGCCGGATTGGACTTTGCGGCCGAAGCCTTGGATCCCCTCAGGACGGATGTCGCCGAGGAGTTCTTTGCTTCTGCCGTGGATGAGTTGTTCCGCTTGCTCGATGATCCGGATGGGGGCTTTCCCCGTGCTGTCCTTCAGTTTGCTAAAGCCGTCCTTCGGAAATTGGATCATCCTGATAGCCGCCGTCGCTTCCTGGAGTATCTCTTTGTTCAGTGGTTCTTCCCCAAGTTCCTCTATAGCGCTTTGACGTACCCCGAGGTATGATCCCCTTACCCTTCAGCTGAACTGGCATTGACGGTTTGTCTTCAGACTCACGGTTTGTTATTGGACTTTCACATCCGGAAAGATGCTCGTGAGAAGCTGCTTGGTCAGGTTGGCCTGCGCGCTTATTCTCAAGTATTTGCCGTATTACGCTCTATGTGGGTTCGATCTTGTATTTTCCGACTTTGCGGAGTTACTGATCATGCGTCAGGAACCACTTCTCGATTTTGCGCCCGACTATCAAGCAGCACGTTGACAACATGATTTTGCGCTTCCAAAGTTCAGTCCCTACCAATTCCTCGCCAGACCCAACCTCCACGTCTACAGGTCTTTCGAGTCGCCGGAATCTCTCATCGAGCTTCCTCTTGTTGTCGGCCACAGATGTACTTACTCTATTAGACGCTCTTTTCCCTCAGTCATGTCCTCCACTTCACTCTTCTCAAGCTTCTGCCGGCCTTTCTTCCTGTCCCTTCAGCGTTTCATCCTCTTCCAATTTTCGCTCAGACCCACATCTTGAACCTGGTTTCTTCCGACCCAACACCGCCGCGCCAACCTCTGAAAACGGTTCTCTCTTTTCCGTGGAAACATTTCCTCTTCCCCCATCAGAAAAGGGCCTTGGTCTTCCCGCAGCTCGAATTCGCTTCGAGCTCACAGACCTAGACGAGCCACAGGAGCGGCCGAGGTTAGAGCAGCCGTCGGACGAACATTGGACAATATTCTCCGTCGCCAAGGACGGTCAAGGTCTGACCTGGAGTCTACTTGCGGACTGTGAGAATGGACTGTCGAGAGCATCGGCCCTTGATAGCGATGATGACTCCCACTCAACGAGCCTAGGTCTGGAAGATAACCATGAGGCGTTGCAAACTGCCATTGTCCGCCTGGTGAAAGAGAACCATGTTTATGATTCGGATGATCATGACCGACAACCTAGTTCTTTACAGTCCAGTCCGCTCTCGTTGAAGCACCGGTTCAATCAGGCCATGGCCTCAACTCATCATTATTCCGACTTTGTTGGAGCACACTATTGGTGGAATGCGTCAAGACAACTCCGACAAGGTCTGGCCGACTCTTCTCGAGCAGATGATTCTTGGATCCTGGGACCTATGCATAACTCATGCTTTCGCTCCTTGAATACATCACGGGTCGTTATTGAACGTTGTGAGAGTGAATTCGTGTCTCTCGATCAGAGTTTGCGGCGACTTCAAGCACAAGTCAAGGAGTTGATGGGCACGATCGCCAAGGTCCGCAACAAAATGTGGTACATGACGGATGTCAAAAACTCCATGCGGTACGAGGAAGCTAGAAATGTCGCCATGGCTCTGAAGACTATGATCTACTCGGCGAGAATGTCTGCCGACTACGACGATACAAGATCTCGTGGAGGGGCTCGGTCTCTTGGGGGGTCGTTGTTCCAAAAGCCCGAGCTGCAAGTCATGAATATGATGAAGGCACCAAGTAGCCAAGGTGGTCCGAAGAAATTGTCCGACGAACAAGTTGAACTCACTCGCAAGTGGCTGGCCCACAACGCAATCGAAAACTTTTGCAAGGGTGAGGAGCGGATTCACCGGTTCTGCTACGAGGTTCGGACTAGCATCAATCGTCTGGTTGGTGAAACAATGTCGGAAACGCCGGTGCTGTGGGCAAGCGAATTGTTCCAGCGAGAGCGAGCAAGATATGAAGGCTACGGAACCCGCGCATTTCCTGGTCTCTCCATGCCCACCACTCCTCGGCCTTCCACAACTGCCAGCGAGGATCCACTTCAGTCTTCTCATTTCTATGGAGGCAATGTCTCCCTTCCTGATCCCTTGTCTCGCTTCGCTCAGGATGTCCCATCTCTGGGACGCAAGCCATCTATACAGAGCCTGATCTCCGACAAATACCGGCCTCAAAGAGATGTCCCCTCGATTGATGTGTCCTCCATCGGAGGCTCTCCTGGACGAGCCGCCTCAACCTCGACTGGTGACACATGCAGCACTTTCTGGTCTACGCCACAACGGCATCCCATGTACGCAGCTAGCGTATCGAGTGTCTACTCACGACCGCCTTCGATGTTCAGTGAGACCGCTACCCGACAGCCTCGTCGAGCCGAACGCAAGACCCACGGCAAAACAGCATTCATGGATGACCTACGTCAAACCCTGACAAGCTTACTTCTGAGCGACCTAGGGTCGCCAGTGTGGAGCTGTGGTAGTGAAACGGATGCCTGGTTCACCAATACCCTCGATCAGACACGAATTCGGGTGCAGATGCAGAAACGGGCGGCGATTCAGAAGTTTTACTCTGACTATGATGAGCGGTCTAAGCATCTTCGTGAGCAGCGACAACTATCTGGGGGTCGACGGAGCAGGTCTCTGGATTCGCCTGTCTTGCGTGTTCGCAGCACCACCAGTCCAAAGACGCCCAACAGCGAACAGAACTCCCAGAGCGAGGACGAGGCTGCCTTTTCATACGAAGCAGTCTTCCACCGGTTGATCGAAGTATTCTCGCGTCATGGGAACCCGTTTGTCAAATTGAATGCGCTACGCGATCTGCGATCGTTGGTAGTTGCATCTATAATTTCATCGCACGACACTTCCTCGCATAACACGACTACTGGGCCAACCGGTGATGATGACATGGCACGAAACCACTGCTCTCGGCCACGGCACCGCAGTACACGTCACAGCTTCTCAGACAGTCACGCAACAGCTACACCTCAAGTAGACTCTGTGCACGCCACGTCCACTCCACCCGATTCTGTTACCTGTGGCTCGCGAAGGTCAGACTACTCTGCTCCGACCGAAGATCAGATAGTAACCACACTTCGTGACTTGATTCTGGATGTGAAACCCAAGACCCTCTTCCGAGACCTGCAGTTCATCTCTGCCTTTGTGCCAGGGGACCAACTCAACAAGACGGATCGCGGCACAGCCTTCCTTCAATTCGGCCTTGCCGCGCTGAGCCTCAAGGACGAGGTATGCCATAGTATGGTCGAAATCGCGGACCGCATCGTGTCTCAAGAGCTCATGCGACGACATCCACTCCCCGGGTCCGACTTCTATCCCAGGCCCGGTCATGCCATCGAGGATGCAGCTTCAATGTGGATCATCACCGCCAAAGAGGGTAACCCAGTCGCACAGCGTGAATTGGCTATCCTTTATCTCACACATCCCGAGCTGTTACCTCGCGTGACCCTACCCTTGACTCGCCCGCGAGACACCTTCAAGGCGGAAATGATGTACCGACGCGGTAAAGACTCTAAGTCTGACCCGCAGAGTATGTGCCTGGCACTGCACTGGATGCAGCTATCTGCCAACGGAGGCGATGTTCTCGCGCGGAATCGTCTCCGCGAGCGAGAAGAGTTCGATTCTATCGCATGATCTTTCATGCTTTTTTCTCATTCTTTATTACATTTTCTTTCCTTCGACTTTACGAGGCGGGCCTTAGCTTTTTTGCATATACAGATACCCTCCCATTCGGGCGATTCTGCTGTTAGAGATTTCATGGTGTCTCCAATACTCGGGGGTGTAGGTAGGAGTACCACGGCGTTTGCCTATGCATTGAAAGACCGGAGGGCCTGTACCTGATTTTATCTGCATGAATGACAAAGTTTTGTTCTTGCTCGGAACCGTAGACGACACAGATCTTCGCGGCCGTACCCGAATAGTACCTGAGTAAATGTTCCGTGGTCTAGATAATAGCCGTGATAAGGTAGTACGCTCTCCCGCGTCTACTTGTACCCAAGTACTACCTAGCGCGGGAAGACGTCAGGCGCCAAGGGTCGGCCGACGTCATGCCCCGAAGCCCCACGTACCGCCCTTCCGCCCTTCTGCCCTTATTCAACCTCTCAACTGGCTCGTTGCTCTGTGCTCCTTACTCGTGCCCTTTATAACATCCCAGTAACCTAGGATTTTACTTCCAAGGTTTATTACTCACCCTCCAGGTTTCAGCTGGATCACGCATCTGACACAACGCCTGACATCCCCTACCCCTCCGCCTTGTGTCCACGTCCGCTTGGAAATCGGACAGTCCTCTTCGTCCTTTCCCACCATCCAAGATGACGACTGCACCGCATATGCCGGCCAAGGCAAACAGCGCCGACGATGTACACGTACGGCCAAAAGGTGAGCTATACAAGGGACACTGGGGCCTCGAGCTCCAACTTTTCAGGAAACCTGTACCTGTGCAAACTGACTCACCTATGACTTCCGACACAGGCATCTTGAAGAACTCCCACTCCTACACAGCAGCCCCTGCAGCTGCTGCGACTCTCAGTCCCCCTACCGTCCCCGCCATCCCCGAGACCGGTGACACCAAGGATCTGACGCTGCAGAACACACTGCAAAACGCTGGCCGTCGCCGGTCCTCCTCCAATGCCCGACCAGGCTCCTCTCGCCGTCAGTCCCTGGCCAGCAACCAGCAAGACGACAACTCCCCACGTCTGAAGTGGGACGAAGCGAACCTGTATCTGACGGAGCAGGAACGCACCGCCAAGATGAAGATCGACGAGCCCAAGACACCCTATGCCCCGCATTACGACCCGACCGAGGACGACGAGGAGATCGGGCTCGAGGAGGCGCAGGATAGCCTGATCGACGCGCAGGGTGTCGTCGTCGACGAGCTGGACCGCTCGACTAAGGGTGGAAACCACAAGAAGGGCGTCTCGGAAGACGACATTCCGGACCTGGAACTCGGCGAGCCGGAGGAGCATTCACTCGCTGCTCCGACTGGGTCGGATCCCCGGGTTTACCGCGATCGGAGTATGAGCACGGACTCGCACAAGGGCGAGAAGCATGTTGTTATGGGTGCCGAGAATGGTGATGGGCTAGTGACGACTGAGGAGGCAAAGGAGAAGCATCGCCAGTTTGAGGAGCATCGGAAGAAGCACTATGAGATGAAGAACATTAAGGATTTGCTTGCGTATGTTTCAGCTGTCTCTCCTTTTTTTGTCGCAACTAACATTTCTCATATAGGCACCCTGAGGAGTTGGACGAGATGGAAGAAGACGAGGACGAGACCGAGCCCGGTCCCCCACCCTCGGTGCCCCAGATCCCCGAACGCTTTCGCAACGGTCAATAGGTAGTTTGACTGTATTTCCTGTTTTAGTCTTTCGACCTGTTTCCCTTCACGATATCTCCAGACTGTGCTAACATGGCTCCGATTTACGCTTTTCCTTTTCCCTGTATATTCCCCAGCGGCTTTTTGGTTTGGGTTCTTTTTTCTCCCTGCGTTCTATACGAGCAGTGCTAGGCATCGAGTCTGCATTTGTGTTTTCATTTTCGTTTCTGGGTTTTCAAGCACGTTCAATCATATGCATCGAGAGCGCTACCGAGGTGGTCTCTCAATTCTAGACTATATCCTTTTCGCTGTAGACTTGTAGATGGTCGACATCTGATCGCTTTTGACTTGGATAGATCAGGGAACTCATCTGTCCCTGCAACTACCTATAACATGCATCCCTCCCTCTAATCATTCGGCTTTCGCAAACTCCACACATTGAGCTCATTCCCCTCAAAATCCACCTCTTTCTCTACCACAAACCCACACTTCCTCAACACCTTACAACTCCCAACATTCCCCCTCTCACTAATAGCAAATACCCTCTCAATCTCACTCTCACTCTCATCACCCCACCGCCTCCTAGGCAGACCCCACCAAACCTTCAACATCAACCGTAGCGCCTCCGTCGCGAGCCCTTTCCCCCACGACTCGGGAAGCAGCGAGTACCCGATCTCAGGAGCCGGGACTACTTCGTTAATGCTCACGTAGCCGATCAGCGGCCGCTCCGCCTGTGACTTGTCGCAAATTGCGTAGTTGAAGGATCGGCCTAGTACGTCCGAATTGCCTGAGGTGAATATCTTACTGGAAACCCATTCGCGGGTTTGTGAGATGGATTTGAAGGGGGTTTTGGGGTGGCTAAACAGTTTACGTTGGCATTTATGCATGAGAAAAACCACGTTTATTTTGATGTTTTCGGAAAGGAAATGGGATTACTTACTTTGATCGAGCTACTTCTGGTCGAGAGCGAATGGCGAAGAGCGCGGGGAGGTCGGTTTCGGTGATGGGGCGGAGATGTAGTCGCTCGCTTTCTATGGATGGTGCTTCGCGTGGGATGATGACACTTAGTGGCTGGCGGGGTAATATGTCCATTGTGATGGATTTTTTCATTCGGTTGGAGTGGACAGGGATCCTGGGGTTATTTTTTGAGGGGATTATATAGAAAGCGGACGGATGCAGACTTTGCGGGTTTGTCTGGGGGCGGTGGTTTAGCACTAAGCCGGCTCTGGTGCCCGCTATGGACCTTCCCATGATTTTATACATCTATCACCAATTTACTTCAATCTAGGTCGCTAGGCTATAATAGTTCAGTTATTTCGAGACTCGGGATAGTATTCGCTGATACCCAATCAGCTGGGGAGACGGTATTGCAGTATGCGAGACTGGGATGGTGGCATTTCAATGAGTATTCCAATCAAATCCAGCAATATTTGCTGCCTATTGGGTCAATAATCTCGCATCTAATGTGAGCCATTTTTGAGATAGTTGCCTTTCTGGGGGATAGCGATTATCCCTCGTTGCTCCTTCAGTCTCCATTGCATCGCTTTCAGAGTATGATATAAAAAGGTCAATGTCGGCATTGACACCCCGCGCGACAAGCCTTCTCTCAACGGCTCACCGACTAAGGTTTCGAATTCGACAAGGTTTCCCTGGAAGGTGTGTTAGTATAGACCCAGCATTGAGAGAGGTTGGTTCTACCTTTTGCACATCCTCTAGCATGCTCGGTCGCAGGTACATAGTCAGAGGGTCGACGTTGATCATCCGATCTTCAATACCCCAAGGAAGTGTCACCCCCGCAGCCTTTGCGGCGGCCACGATCTCCTCCATTGCAGGTCGCAACAGCGTCCCGACAGAATCCTCGGCGAGTCGAATACGCCCGGTGTCGAGACCTGTGATTGCACATATAGGGTTGAGACAGGCATTGTACACGAGCTTCTGCCATCGGTGGAAGGGAACATCCGGAGTGAAGGAGCAATCTGTCTTCCCTCCTCCGGAATACATTTCGATGAACTCCTGGGCCTTGGCGTCCTCCTTCTCTATGGAGAGTCGTGGGTTCCGGAATGCACCGATAATGAGCCGATCGGCGTCCTCGTGCTCGATGACCGCTGGCGCTATCTCATGCGACCCGATAAGACTGACTCCAGAAAGACAGACGTTGTCTGGATATTTGTCCAGAAATGGCTTTTCTATGTTCAATCCATTCTGGATAAGGACGATCGTGGTTTTGCCTGGAACCACCGCAGATTCGACCAAATCTGCCGCCGTCGGAGGCTGATCTGGGGTGTTTTTCGTCGTAATAACCACATAGTCGAACCGCCTTTCGGACTGTGTGGGTACCTTGTTCACCACTGTTGATTTATCAGATTGGATCAACGGGGACGATCGGATATGATAGCTCTCACCTACACTGGGTCTCCAGTTGTGGATTTCTCCGTGATCGCAGGATTGGATATGGAAGCCGTCGGATAACACTTTCGAATAATTTGATCGAAGAACTGCGGTGACAGCGGCGCGGCCGCCGCTTTCGAGGTTCAGCGCCGAGATAGCACCCACACCACCACAGCCGACCAAGAGGACTTGTGCTCGATCTGACATGACTCCAGATTTTCAGTTTCGGACGAGTGAAGAGAGGTGAGAAGCGTTCATATATCCATTTTGTCGACGCCCCCACCGTCGGCGATACCTTCCTTAATTGAGGGTTTACTTTGGGCTATCTCGGCCCCTCGGAGTTGCCTGCATTACCGGGATCGTACCGGGATCATAGCGGCTTATCAACCGGGCCGCTGGAAACTTTCTCCGGTGGAAGAAGGGTCTTTGAGGAAGGTTTCCAGCATGATCGGCTTGATGCTTCTTGGCCGTCCAGCTTTGATGGGAGGAGCTTTGATGCTACCGAATAGCCGCAGATTAGACCGGATTTTGATGATTGCGCGCCTGCAGCCAGCAGCTTCAGCCATCGGAGAGACGGTTAGTTCACCACTATCATGGATGAGCTCAAGGTTAGATTTTGCAAGGTTCGGTGCCCTGGTCACTTGTCAACGAGGACCGGGGATAGGAATGTTGGACTTGCGGCGTGGAGGTAGCGGCCGTCTAGTTCTCACAGGTGATAAACAGAGGCCCAGCTTAGTACAATAATCCGATTATCTACGGTACGATTCCAAGAAAACGGGGTTGTTCTTGGGCCATGCCAAAATCAGGTTGACGTTCCTTGGTATCAGGGTTCGAGAAACAATTGAAGAGTGTAAATGGTGACACCGATCTCCGGAAAAACTGTACAAGTGTCTGAAAGCCAATTGAACTAATAAAATAATGAAGTGGATAGAAAACCAACGAGTTTCCCCAGTGGTAAGTCATGGCCTATCTGCCCGCCTATACATGGTATATGGGTACTTAGCAACCTAAATACTTTGACCAATTTGTTGTGGTAAACAGTTGAAGTAGACCAACGCAGTTACGCAGGCCTAGAGCGACGCCGGCTGCCGATCGATTTTGAGCTACGCGAATTGAGCTACCAGGGTTTCGCACGGTTCCCCGTACCATAAACTGCAGTAGCGTAGTATAGCATAAATTTTGGAATTGAAAGAATTCAGAGAAACAAACAGCGATGGGATCTATTACGTTGTGCTGCAGGTGCGGATGACAGGTGGGGCGCGATGGACCTGATTGATAAGTGGTCTGTTGACAAGGCAGCTGGCCCCTGCCTTCTCTTTTCCCCCTGAGCTGTTTCACTCCCTTTCCACCTACCTTTCTCCTGATCATTGAGTACCATGTCTGACCAAAAGCCAGTTGAACAGACTTCCGTGCCTGAGAAGGGCGACGCTGTGGAAGCTACTGACAAACCCGTGGAGACTCCCGCTCCTGCCACCGAAACCACCGACAAGGATATTGCACCCAAGGCAGATGAGCCCGCCAAGGACGAGACTTCCAAAGGTGAGGAGCCAGCTCCCGACACTTCTGCTGCGGCTGCTCCTGCACCCGAGTCTGAAGCCAAGCCCGAGGAGCAGAAGCCTCAGAAGCCCTCGTATCTGACCAATGTCCCGTCCCTTGAGCAATTCTTGAATCACCTCCCCGAGCTTCTTAGCAAAACCGGTTACAGTGAAATGTGGGGTGTGTCTCTGAAAGACGGCGAGGACATCCCCACCGTCAATGTGCTGATCAAGTTCCTGCGCGCCAACGAGGGCAACCTCCAGGCAGCCGAGGATCAGCTGTGCAAAGCCCTCGAGTGGCGCAAGGAGATGAACCCGCTCGAGCTGATCGAGTCTGGGCGCTACAGCGCAAACAAGTACGGCGGCCTGGGCTACCTGACCACCTACGAGGAGGAGGGTCGTCCTTTGGTCTTCACATGGAACATCTACGGTGCCGTGAAGGACATGACTGCCACCTTTGCAGATGCTGACGAGTGAGTGACACTGCCGATCTTGGTTTTTATGGTGGACCATCAAGCTGATAACAATCAGGTTCGTCAAATGGCGCGCTGCGCTGATGGAGATGGCCGTACAGGATCTGAAGATGAAGGATGCCACTTCCGTTATTGACTACGACGGCGAGAAGGATCCCTACCAGATGATTCAGGTCCACGACTACCTCAACGTCAAGTTCTTCCGCATGGACCCCAGCGTTCGGACTGCCACCAAGAAGGTCATCGATGTCTTCTCCACCGCCTACCCTGAGCTGTTGCGTGAGAAGTTCTTTGTCAATGTTCCCTCCATCATGGGCTGGATGTTCTCTGCCATGAAGCTCATTCTGAGCCGTAACACCACTCGCAAGTTCCACCCCATCTCCAATGGCGTCAACCTGGCTCGTGAGTTCCCTATATCTGTGTCGGACAAGATCCCCAAGGCCTACGGTGGAAAGGGAGCGGATTTGAAGGATGAAGCGCGATCTGTTCCGCTGGTCGAGGACGAGGAGAAGAAGGAGACTGAGGAGACCAAACCTGCGGAAGCTGCTAGCGAGAGCACTGCTCAGGAAGCCCCCGCCAAGACCGACGAACCGGCCAAGACTGAAACTGCTCAGGAAGCCACCAAGGAGGAGCCTGCCAAAGAGGAGCAGCCCAGGGAGGAAGTGAAGGAGGAGTCCAAGTAATAGCTCGCGAGCAATCTGTTGTGATACCCGGAGGAGCAGTGGTCGACACTCTCCACTCATGTTTTTGGGCCAAAGCAATTCAATTATTTCTTTAGATTGTGTTTTACAGCGGCAGAAGATAAGTAATCTCATTCACACAATGGTCGATCCGGAGTACTGTTTAAAAAGGCGGAGCAGCCGAGCATGAGTATTGAGCTTGTACGGGAGGCGGCAACACCACCCGCGCAACTTCACTCATCGCCAAGCTGCCTCCTTCATCTTGCGACACAGTCCAGATCGACCTCACTCGTCAGACCAGGTCTTATTCTGACCTCACTTAACTCTGCCGCTAGAGTCCATCAGTATGCGACTCTAGTTCTGTTAAGCAATCCACCATCTCGATAAATCTGACCGTTCCACTCGCATCACTTCCCTTCCTCACACCGCGTCACCATGTCCGTATGGAACCCGGACAACATCCGGGATGTCGCAGAGTCCGTCGGAATCACCAACCTGAGCCACGATGTGACTGAGAATCTCGCACGCGACGTCGAATACCGGGTTGCGCAGGTGCTGGAGGAGGCGCTCAAGTCGATGCGCCATGGGAAGCGGACACTCCTCACAACACAGGATATCTCGCAAGCGTTGAGAATCCTTGATGTGGAACCCCTCTATGGCTATGAGTCCCTCCGCCCGCTGCGGTTCGGCGAAGCGTCGCTCGGTCCTGGACAACCACTCTTTTACGTTGAGGACGAGGAGGTGGATTTCGAGAAGCTCATCAATGCTCCGTTGCCCAAAGTTCCTCGGGAGGTTTCCTTTACCGGTGAGTAAATCGAGCCCGTAGCCGACCTTGAAGCTCACTGACACCCCTGCAGGCCATTGGCTTGCCGTCGAAGGCGTCCAGCCGTCCATTCCTCAGAATCCCACCGCTGCAGATTCCCGCAACCTCGAATTAGTATCGAAGGGTCCTAACGCCAACCAGACTCTCCAGGCGATGAGTGGCACTGGTGACGTGGCGGTGAAACCGTTAGTGAAGCATGTGCTCTCCAAGGAACTCCAGTTGTACTTCGAAAAGGTCTGCAGTGCTTTCTTGGATGAGACAAGTGAAGACTACCGGACCTCCGGATATGCCAGTCTGCGCGAAGATCCGGGTTTGCACCAATTGGTTCCGTACTTTGTGCAGTTCATTGCCGAAAAGGTCACCCACAGCCTCAAGGATATCTTTGTGCTGACCCAAGTGATGCACATGGCCGAGGC
Organism: Penicillium silybi; assembly: GCA_027569585.1. Classification (NCBI taxonomy): domain Eukaryota; kingdom Fungi; phylum Ascomycota; class Eurotiomycetes; order Eurotiales; family Aspergillaceae; genus Penicillium; species Penicillium silybi. The sequence continues at coordinate 26,586 of JAPDFI010000048.1, forward strand.
TTTGGTACAAAACCCGTCCCTCTACGTTGACCCCTATGTGAGTATTCATCATTTCGTCTTCTCGATTGGTTTCAGATAACTGATTGTATTAGATCGCTTCCCTGGTCCCGTCTATTTTGACCTGTCTGATCGGCCGCCAACTCGGCGGAGCTGCTGACCTGGCCGAACAATTCGCTCTCCGAGACCTCGCCGCCTCGCTGCTGGGCCTCATTTCGAGGAAATACTCCCAATCCTCCCATATGCTCAAGCCCCGCCTGGTGCGGTCATGTCTCAAGAGCTTCCTCGACCCCTCCAAGCCTTTCGGTGCCCATTATGGTGCTGTGATCGGATTACAAGCTGTGGGTGGTGCCGAGGTGGTGCGAGTATTGATCATTCCCAACCTCGGCGAATACTCCAAATTGCTCAGCGATGGCATCGAGGACGCTGCTCGTCGGCCCGCAGCCGAGCGCGTGCTGAATGCTCTTCTCGGCGTTTTGGCATCGTTACGTGACGGCCAGGCTTCGTTAGTGAACGGTCACCCTCCTACTGTCACAGACGACCTGCGCACACGGTTAGCTGAGAAGGTTGGAGACCTTATTGCTAGCAGGATCGCCGAGGCCAATGAGGTGCAGTTGGCCCAGGTGGTGCTTGAAGCATAAGCGTCTCTTTTTTGTACCATGTCAAAACATAGTGGATGGGAAAGCGGTTCTCTGTTCCCTCCCATCGCGTGCGGCGTTATCTCCAGGCGTTACGGGAGGCAATTTACATGTGCCATTGATATCTCCGGCACTTCTTATACTTCAGATCTACCCAATCCAACACACCTTACTCTTCTTACTTTCCCCGGCTATCTTCCCGGACACCCCCTTTGATATTTTCTATAGCTTTTGTAGATTTACCTCTCGGACACCTCTTGCAACGCGTCAATCTAATTGGCTTCGTCGACGTGAGAAGCAGCATAGATGGGAAAAGCCCAGCTTTGGACGTTTGCGATAATCGATTACTTGGTTCCGTCAGGATGCGGAAAGTTTATTCTGCCGTGATTCACCGCTCGCGTGAGCTCCCAAGATCCCCGACTGGTCGCAGTGCTTTCTCCTCCTCACACCATATTCGAGGTATCGTCCTTGACGATCTACACACGTGTCTCTACTCTCCTGTCACTCCGGTGTGTAACCCCCAAATTTTGGCATCAATTCCGTGTCTGTGGCGTAGGGCACACAAACTAACCGGGCGTGTTCCCTGATGTCAGTCAGATTTTGATCCGTTCCCGCCCCACGAGCCCGGGCCCACAGACAAAATCGCGCATTACCACCCAAACTCAGCTTTACGGCAAACATTTTAAGCTGTCACCCCTGCAGTTGAGGTCCTCAAAACGACCACGGCTGTGCATTGACCAAAGAAACTCTTGAGAGAACGCCTTTCTCTCTGCCATCACCTGCCGAGCAATCCATCCTCGGGCACTCATTAGGCTCCAGAGACACAGTCTTTCTTCTCTTCTGCTGATGTTTACGACTGTGGCCTCGCGCGACACCGTGCAGCTCTAAGCCGAATTTCCCTCATATCTTCCATGAGCCCGAAGGATCTTCTGCGATTTCTGTCCAAGCCCGCAAAGTAGGTGCTCTCTTTTTTTTTTTTTCGTCATTACCCCTCACTTGGCGACTCCGAGCAGAAATTACCCACACGGCCTCGTTTTAGAGCGATTGCTCTGGAATCAAGTCTCGTGCTCCAATTTCGAAGTTGGATTTCTGTTTACACTGTGTGGGGTTCTCACTTCTTTCAAATTCCCTGTACTAATTGGACTTCACCATCACCAGGCCTCGATAGCACGACTCACGCAAGTCGTTCCTGTCTCCAACTTTTTCCTACACCCTTTTCAACAAGCAGATACTCTCGTCTGCTAGACCCGATACTTTGACCGGTATCGGTATCTTCCAGAACGAGGGTACCGGACTGAACGTCAACATTCCTTGCCGCAGCTTTTTCCTCTCGTTCGCCTTCCTCCCTCCTTAGCAGCCCTTACGGTTGTTTGGGATTTACACCTGCCTGGTCTGTCCAGCTACACATTTGTCCTAAGGGCCTTCTCTTCTCAGACGGGCACTGCCCCCTTGTTCGTCTGGGTAAGTAGACAGTGCTTCTAAAGCCTTTTTGTCTTCATCAAACGGTACCTAGGGCGGTCCGACCTCACACATACCTCTACTCCGTTCAACGTGAAATCAATAGCTTCGGCAGCTACAATCTACGGATATGGGTCACATGGGCATTCCCAAGAACTACACCGCGTCCCCGTCGTCGTTCGGTGGTACGTCTCTGACCATCAACTATGATGCTACTCAGGACCTCGACTCCAGCAATGCCTTTGAAGGTTTGTCAATGAAAAGCGTTTTTTGCTTGTTCCAATGCTAATTTCTTGAACCAGGCCCTGAGAAGCTGCTCGAGGTATGGTTTGCGCCATCCGCCACCGAGCTTGGTGCGGCAGGCCCCGAGGGTCTGAAGAAGGTGCCCGCTGAAATCTGGAAGGATATGCTGGACCTCGTTAACTGCCAGGTGCTTTCAATTGTCTCGTCTGAGGACGTGGACGCGTACCTGTTGTCTGAGTCGAGCATGTTCGTCTGGCCGCACAAGCTCATTCTGAAGACCTGCGGAACCACAACTCTGCTGTCCGGTCTCCCGCGCATCTTGGAAATTGCCGCGCTGTTTGCCGGCTTCCCTCGTGCTACGGCTCCGCCCTCTCGTGGCATCACGGTGGCAGCGGCCCCCTACCGGGTCTTCTACAGCCGGAAGAACTTCTTGTTCCCTGACCGCCAGCGTGGCCCTCACCGCAGTTGGCGCGATGAGGTTCGCAACATGGACAAGCTGTTCCTCGGCGGCAGTGCCTATATGATTGGCAAGATGAACGGAGAGCACTGGTACCTGTACCTGACTGAGCCTAACACCATGCTCACTCCTCCAGCGAGCCCCAAGGAGGAAGTCGAATTCACTGAGACCGAGACCAAGGTTCTCAGCTTCCCTAAGCCTTCTCCAGTTGCCGACTGTGATGAGTACGATGAGACTCTCGAGATCCTCATGACCGATCTGGAAGAAGAGAATGCGAAGCAGTTCTACCTTGACAACGCCGCCGCCGTGGCCGAAAAGCGCTACCGCAACTTCGACAAGGACGAAGGCATTGAGCATGTCGACGTCTTCAGCAACGGCTCTGGTCTCGACGACCCCGATGTGCAGAGTGATCGTACGCTGCCCCCGGAGCTGACCACCGAAGGCCACGCCCTGGGAACTGTTGTCTCCGAGTCGTGCGGTCTGTCAGATGTCTACCCTAAGAGCAAGTTCCCGGACGCTCGCATTGATGCGTATCTCTTCACCCCCTGTGGCTTCTCCGCCAACGGTGTGGTCCCCTCTCCGGATAGCAAGGCTCCGACCCACTACTTCACGGTGCACGTCACCCCGGAGCCTCACTGCTCGTACGCGTCCTTCGAGACCAACGTGCCGCACTCGCAGAACGGCAAGACTACTGCCGATATTATCCAGCAAGTCGTGGACATCTTCAAGCCAGGCCGTTTCAGCATCACCCTGTTCGAGACCAAGCCTGAAATGGATGAGGCCGAAGCGAATGGCTTCCACGAATCGCATCAGCGCCAAGCTATACGCCGCAGCCCGAAGATGGAGCATGTCGAGGGCTACCGCCGCATTGACCGTATCGTCCACGACCTGAACGGTTATGATCTCGTGTTCCGCTACTATGAGCGCGACGACTGGAAAGGCGGGGCGCCCCGGATTGGAGAGAAGTTCTGAAGGCACTGTCAGTGAGGTGCTCAGTAATTGACAATCCTTTCCTCCGCTTCTGACCATTTCCACCGTTCTGCTACCGTGTTTATCTTATTTGACGCATTGCACAGTCTGTCTTTTTCGCACCGTTTCGAGATTCATGTCCATTGTTACTTTTCCAGTCTTTACATACTACGCAGCGTTGCATATCGTATGCTCTAAGCGCCTCGTTCTCTTTATATTGATGTTTCAGCTGGGTCGTCAGCGATTAATTTTCGGGTCTCTGCATTCATTATCCATAATTGACTTTTATCATATCACCGTCGCTGAGTAAACATAGATCGTGAATTCGAATCTCGTAATCAGGGAAATAGCCCCTACACAAAGGGTTCTTTCATCTTGAGCTACCTACTCACTGTTGTCCTGAAAGGGAAGGCGGTCTGCCTGACATCAGCACCGCAGCTCCGACATCAAATCGTCTACGCGACGAGACCTCCAGCTTTGATTCAGGCAACCGACCGTGCGGAATTGGCGTGCTCAAGCCTATTATCGGTGACCAGAATTCTCACTTTACCTTCTCACCTCTCCCTTTTCATCTTCAGCGTACGTTGTGCCTCTCTATCCAGTGCATCACGACTCCGACGAATGCCAATCGAGTTGACAGCTTCTGACCGGATTGAACCAGCCCCATCCGTCTCGCCTTGAGTTACCTTTTTCATCGCAACGCTCCTCTTGTGGCTTCGCAAGCGCCGTCTTGATACACTCGTTTCTCCCCCCGGAGTCGACAACCTTTCAAAATGTCGTCACCACCACCATATCAAACCGCTACCAACCCCCTCAAGCGCCCCTCCGTATCATCAACGGCATCACAACCTGTCGGCAAAAAGGCGCGCATGCACCCCCTCCGCCAGACATCATTCCCGAACCTCGAAGCAGAACGCAGTTTCGGCGGCGCCAGCGACGCGGGCAGCGTGACAGGCAGTTATACAGGAAGTCTCGGCGGAGGCAGTGCAGATGGCGTATTTGCCGGAGCAGCGCGCGGGAAGAAGCGCGGTCGGAAGAGCAAGGCTGAAAAAGAGCGCGAGCGCGAGGACGCTCTCAGTTCCAGAGCGGGCGATACGAGGCTAGGGTCCGCCGATGCCGAGGGCTCAGTACGAGGTATGGGCGGCGGTGGTGGGGGTGGTGATGATGGCGACGAGGACGACGACGATGATGAGGGCGAACTTCTGGGCCGTGAAGAAGGGACTACTGATACAGAGGCTGAAAAGAAGAATCTGGCGTATGTTGCACCTTCCATCGCTGTTTGTCATTTTCGCAATGTGGGTTTGAAGCTAACGAGTGGGTTTGGTTGATCAGGATTCTGGTTGATGCTTTTAATCCCATGCAATCCGAGCGATACGACTTGTTCAAGCGTGCAAAGTTGCGCAAGGAATCGCTTCGTCGCATCGTTAACCACGCCCTTTCACAATCAGTTCCGGCAAGCGTCGTCACTACTGTCAACGGTTTCACCAAAGTCTTCGCCGGTGAGATGGTTGAAAAGGCGCGAACAGTGCAGGCCGAATGGGCCGAGGCGCACGATCAAGCGGCGCTGGCCGAGTTCGAAGCCGAAGAGGAGGCTGCCGAGAAAAGAGCACAGGCAAAAGCCCAAGCTGCAGCTACACAGTCCAACACAGCAACACCTACGCCATCTGGAACTCCTGTTCTCGCCGGACATGGCATCAAGAAAGAGCCTCACACAGACCAGGCCGGACCTTCCTCCCCTGACCACAACCCCAACTCTACATCATCCCCCTCTCCGTCATTGCACCAACCCGGTCAGTTCTCGGCACCTATACGCCCACGCCGCGAATTCCGACCACCACCCAACCCCCACAGGGGCCAGCTTCTACCCGCACACCTGCGTGAAGCGTTGCGACGCTCAAAACGCGACGGGGAAGGTGGAGGGGTGGGCTTCTCGGGGATGAGCCTGGACAATTTGGGAGTCAAAGGTTCAGTAACCTGGAATTCAGGCAGTGTTGGCGGCCGCAGACTGTTCCGTTAATGAAGTCTTATTTTCCTATTTCTATTGCATGGGCGTCTCGGCTGGGCCTGTTTGGAGTCTCCCTGGGAAGTCCGTTTCATGATTTCGTCACATCATCATACATAGCTGCTGGGTTATTTCTGTTTTATACCTAGTCATTTACGGGATATAAAAGATGGATACCATCTCTGTCACTGTACTATAACTTGAGGTGCATTGTGCTCGTCTGCATAGCCCTATTTTCGAACCTGCATTCCGGAGCATCCGATTTGATTCACCCGCCAATCCAGGAGGCCAGCCCTTGCCAGAGGCGTTGATGTATTCGACAGTTGCGAACATCAAATGTAAACGGAGCTTTCCTCGTGCTAACCTCGAAATAAGGACAACCCCACACTGTATCCTGTAGAAGCCCTGCTTCCGCTGCAAGGGCCCAACACCCTCCCATTCGCAATAGATGACAGACACCTTTTCCCTCCTGGCATACCGAGATATGTATCCTTTCACGATCCGCGTCATGATCGACAATATCCGCCTCCTGCTGTCGATCGCCAGCATATCCGGCTACCTCTCGGGCCTTCATTAGACCGCGTGGGTGCATATTGATCGCGCCCTTGGATCCTGAAATAGGCTCGTGCTTCTCTGAAGGCTTTCATGCCGCTTAAGACGCGAGACGAACCCCTCCGTGAAGGAGTCGAGTGCCCCTTCTTTCTTGGCAGGTCCTATACGCGTAGATGTAGATTCTGGGTGTTCCGGCTCTCGTGTAATAATCTTTTCCTCTTTCCTGGTGCTTTTGTCCCCTCTTACGTGTCTGTGTGTTTCTTCGCCTTGAACTAGACCTCGGGGAGGATTTGGTGCCCCTCATGCTTGATTTTTGCTATTGGAATCGGACCCTTCCTTTGATACAATGACTCTCGCTAAATCTACCCATATTTACACTCGTTTGAGGGAAACTATCCCCTCGGTTCTGCCATGGAGCCAGCGCAGGGCTGAAGAGAAAGGCGATCCGAGGAAAAGTGTCAAGTGGATTGATGTATGGATATCACCAGCTCCGCATAGAGCTTTCGTCAACTGACTATTGCTTTTTCACACGTATAGGGCCTTCGAGGAATTGCCTCATTTCTAGTCGTACTCACTCACCTCGCCCGAGCCTGGGACTACGATCTCTTTTCACCTCGCGACAACGAAGACGCAACGCCACGAATCCTGCAGTGGCCCATTCTCCGCATCCCCTGGCAGGGCCGGATCGGGGTTACTATATTTGCCTTCCTCACGGGCTACGTCTGCGCCTTGAAACCAATTAAACAATCTCGGGCCGGCGATACAACGGCTTCGTTCACAACTGTCTCTAAGAGCGCGTTCCGGAGACCACCGCGCTTGATCCTCCCCGCTACTATTGCCTTGATTATTTCGTGGCTCGTTGCGCAGTTCGGTGGCTTCGTTGTTGCCAACCGGTCTGATTGCTGGTGGTGTCGATATGCTGCTCCGGACTTGGAGGACTCACTCTGGAAAGAGGTCGTTCGGTTAGGGCAGAATTTCTTGTCGACTTGGACGACTGGCTATATGGCGTACGATGACCACCAATGGGCTCTCTTGCCTCTGCTTAAGGCGTCTATGCTGGTGTATATTCTGCTCGTTGCGACGATGTTTATGAGATTCCGGTATCGGGTGGCTGTCTATGTTGGCATGATTTTATACTTCCATCAGGATGCGACCAAGGACACAGGTGAGTGCTAAGGTCGTATCCATTTTCAAAACGGGATCACATCCACAGCGGCTGGGGTCAAATGGAAAAAAACTAACCCTTGTTTAGAAACCTTCCAAATCCAAGCCATCTATGGTATGCTACTCAGCGACCTCTCCTATACAACAACCCTTAAAAGCTGGGTCCAAAACCACCCATATGCCCGGAAAATGATCACCGCACCCCTGGCCATAATCGGCCTCCTCATCGCCTCCTACCCAGGCGACCATCCCGAATGGATAGGCTGGTCCAACGCCATGTTTGATCTAGCACAGTACATCTTTCCGGCCGGAGTCAACGTCGGCAAACGCTACACCGCAATTGGAGTGGATATGATCATTCTAGCAATCTACCTCTCCCCGTCTACGAAAGACTTCCTCGCAAACCGCCTCCTTCTCTGGCTGGGCAAGCAGAGTTTTGCGGTATACCTGGTCCACGGCACCATGCTGCGCGTTATCCTTGTTTGGATGCTGTATGGGATCACCGGTCAGCCCTGGGAAGGGGGCGAGGCATCTACTGATGATGAGCGAGAGTGGTTACCGATTCGTCCGCCGTGGGTTATCGCTATCAGTATCCCCGTCTGGATTGGGCTGGTTTATGCGGTTGCGGCGGCTTGGACTGCATACGTGGATCCGTTCTGTGCTCGGATGACGCAGAAGTTGGAGCGAGCTGTTTTTGTCGAGGATGAAAAGGCTGATGTGCCGTTGCCAGTTGTTTCGATTCCTATGCAGACTACTTGATGTTTTTTCTTTTGTTCTTTTGCATGCATTGATTCCAAGTTGCGGAATTGGATGTCCCAAGGTACCGGCGTTATGGATTGGCGATTTGTTCGGCGTTGAATATTCCGGGTTATATAGATGCTGTGAATACATTCGAGTTCAATCTCGGACATCACTTTAATGACGCACCTACCTGGAACACGAGTAAAACTTTTACCTAGGATATTATAAGCAGAGTACAGAAATGGCTGTTTTATCCAGCCGGTTGAAGAAACTAGAAAATCTCGAACCTTCACATATAGAGAGACGATGGCTTCCCGAAGTTTGAAAGAGTTCCAAATGCTCACAGTACCCGATATTTGTTCCCGTCGACTCACGTGAAGAATCAGAGCCTACTGTCTCCTATCTAGTGTGTCTTCAAATGTTGAGAATTGAACAACTATAGGCTTCATTTGAAATTCCCAGCTACAAAATCTCAGAGACTACATTGCTATCATCGAAATAAGGTTCTCATTTCCACAAAGCGACACAGACATTGTAAAGGCTGAGTGCTTCTGTCCGGACTGAATGCCCAATAAATCACAAGGAGTCACCTAGGTATCTTTAGAGGTTGAGTCGTCAAACTTTGGAATGCTAAACAGCTAGAGCCACAGTGATTAAAGAGTATGGATGAATTGAAGTCTAATCCAGGAATACATCAAATCAGAATGCAAAGTACAGCGCCATATTGTACACGTTATACACATCGAGCAAGGTCACTTCCGTCGCCGAGTCTGCTTGTTGACTGCAGCCTCCTGCTGCTTCTGCCACGAAGCCTTCGCCTTCTCCCGCTCAGCCTCAAGTGCCCGCATATGGGCTTGTTTACGGGCGTAGTTGCGCTCTTCGCGAGCATAGGCTTCGGCCGACCTTCTCTCCTTCTCGTATTCTTCCGCCTTCTTCAGCTCTGCCTCGGAGAGACGTGGCCCCGCAATAGGCGAGCCGTCGGCATTCGTAGTAGGTTTGCCTCTCAGTGAGTCCCATGACTTGCCCGCTGCCTCGTTGGCAGACTGCGACCACTCGCTCAAACCCTTCGTTCCTTTGTCGATCATCTTATCAATGGCGCTAACCTTCGTGTAGTCTTTCGGGGTTGTCTCTTCCTGGGCCGGTTTACTGAGTTCGGCCATACGCCGCCTCTCCTCTTCGATGCGCTGTTGAAGTCGTGCCACGCCCACACTTGTGCTTCTGTCGACTGTCGGCGCCGAGTTGCTAACCTTTGGGACGGTCATGCTTAAAATCTCACGGAACCAGGGTTTGTGGATGATACTGGATTGAGCAAGGGCGAAAACACCGGTGCTCATGAAATAGAGTTGCAGCGCAGCTGGCTGGAAGACCATGAAGAGGAGAGAGATTAGCGGAAGTACATAGAGCACCACCTTGCCTGGGCCCTTCAAGAAATCCATGGTGCCGGACTCGCCTCCTTTCTGCAGTCATGATTAGCAGTTGGAATCGAAGAGAAAGAGGGAAAGCAACAAACCTTGAAGGTCAGGTACATAAGGGCACTAGTGACCGCTGGAAGAAGGTATGTAGGATCGGCCACAGTCATGTCATTGATCCAAAGAAAGGTCTCATTCAGTAAGCCAGGCACAGGTAGGTGGGTCATGCCGTTAACGCATCTGAAAATGCCGTAACCAAGCGGAACTTGAAGCATGGGGACGAATGACTTCCATGCCTTAACACCATGTTCCGCGTGGAGCCGGCTGATCTCAGCTCTCTTCTGTTGGACTGCGAGTTGGTCGCCTTGTTGCATGGCGCGCATCAACTCTTGTTGGAGCGGGGCGGTCAAAGGCTTGGCGTTGTGCATTTTGGCAGCTATATCGGAGGCATCAAGCATCGGTTTCAGAAGCAGCACACGGATCAACAGGCCAGCGCCGATGATGCTAGCCCACCATGGCATCCCTCCCCAGATGTGAATGTGTTCAATGACATATTGGGCCACCGACGATGGACCCCAGCCGTAGTCCAATCCAAGATCATGCAGATAACCGATTCTTTCAGGAACCGTCGAGAGGTCAAAATCGGACAGGTCAGTCGCTTCGACGAATTCACTCGGGGTGGTGGTCTCGGGAACGGGAGCGGGTGCCGGCTCGGGCATGGAGGACTTGAAACGGATCGCGGCCGGGCCAACGGCGAGAGAGACCTTGTGCCAGTTGGCTCCAGAAGATGCCAAAGTCGGTTGACCTCCTAAGCCGGGCACCCGAAGGCGCTGCGGCCGAAATGTTGATATCTGCGCGAATCCAGTTAACTTCAAACATTCACACTACCGCGGAGGTTCAGGGACAACGAACCGATCGAGTAGATCGAGGAACCGCAGTCAACCTTTGCCGCATAATGGCAGCAGCCGCACCGGGCCCTTTCAGACCAGCAGTTCCAATCATGGTGGTGGAATTGAGTGATGGAGTGGTTGGGAACTTCGAGTCGAGTCTCCAGCAATCGGGGAGACTTTTTTCTGCCGGGCGGAGTGTCGCGGGTAAACAGCCGCGTTTACGTTGAACTTGGGACTCGCTCGGAGAACCGGAATGAAGATAGATCGATATCAATATTTCTAGTAAGGTGAAATGCAAATCCCAATTCGCCAGACGCCGACTGAGCAGTCTATGTACAGTCTCTTCTTCCGGGTGTGGACCAAAGGTATCACCTCAATCAAACATGTACTGGTTTTGTTCCCCGTATCCATGCAGACCTTTTGTCAAGGGGAATCTTGTTGGTTCGGATAGGATTTTAGAAGGACCATCCACTGTTTACTCCAGAGATGCGGTGTCGTTGATACCGGCCGCAGAGGTTACCCGTCTCCGCTCGGAAGGGAGCTCTCGAATGTCCACCCCGGGGCCCACAGGATGTGACCGACGGTACGTCGGGAAGATCTAGTAGAGAGGAGCAGTCAGCTCGGAGTAGGCAAACATCATTTTCTATCAATTTGCGTACCTTGGTGTTCGACCACCCCAGACGGAAAGCGGCTTCGTGGGCGAACAGTTCACCGAATCCGAGCATCAAGCCGTTCACGAACGGGAGGAACAGGTTGATAGCCGCCCCGCGGAGAATACCCCAGAGAGTCGGGGGCTGGTAGAGAATCATGGGCGAACTGGAAGTCGAAGGAGGGGAAGAGGACATCTCGTTGTTCGCCGAGTAGTTTTCCGAGTCGGAGGGGACTGTCATGGTCGAGTCGTAGAGGTCGCCTCGCGAGCCGGCCGCGTCGGAGGCCATGACGGGCAATAATTAAAGGCTCGAGAGCCAACTGGGACGGTTAAAATTGTAGAGGACGAAGGATTCTCCGGATTGGGAGCGGACCAGCTTGAGCAAGCAGTCAACAAGCAGCGCTCCTCGCTGGCGAGTGCCGGTGGGTACTCGTATTATGTCAGCTTATCGATCCCGTAATGGAAGTCCATCTTGAGTATGTGAGTATGGCAGGTTACGCATCTTTGAAACTGACCTGCTCTGGAGAAGGAATTTGTCGTTTGTTAGATTTAGTGTTCATAGAAAGCTTTCCTAAAATGCAGCTTCTTACGGCATCGGCGTCGGCGTCGACCGAGGAAGCTCTCGGAACAAGCTTAAAAGACAGATGAGCATCGTATATCATGATCTCGGTAACCACCATATTTTGCAAAATATATCCTGTCATATATGAGCCACGTAATCAAAGGAAGATACCTCTGCAGAGACATCGGATGTGCTCAGACTATAGATCGAATTCAGCCTCAGGTGCCGATGGAGCGGAAGATCATGGCCTCCGGCTGACCAATTTTGCGAGTGACGTACTTGCCGCGGTGTTGATTTGGCTCATCCATCTCAGCTTGCTCTACTCTCAAAGTTTACGCACTTTCTCACCTCGCGTACCTCACAAACTCCTTTTCTTTCTTTGCCAGGAAGCTCCTTTACTTCATCCCACATCTCGCCATTCCCCAGAACCTGTCTGCCGAGCTCAATCATGGAACCCAACCCCGCAGAGCACGATGAGGTCGTGTCTCAGTTCTGTGCCATGACAGGTACTCAGCCTGCAGAGGTAACCTTTGTGTTTCTTTCCTAGTTTTGACGCGTCGTTGACCTTTTCCCGTTATTATGTAGGCCCAAGAATACCTCGCAGCAAACCGATGGGATATGGAAGCTGCGGTGACCGAGTTCTTTACAGAGCAGGATGAGGCTCCGCAGGGCATGAATACAGGTGGTGGTAGGCAAGCTGGAGCTGAAGGGTCTTCTGGAGCAGCTTCAGGTGGCAGAACCCTTGGTGGAGATCATGTTCCGTCCTCCTCTTCTGCCGCACCCGAGTCTACATCCTCTACGAAACGCGCCGCGCCGAAGAAGTTTGCGACATTGGGTGACGTTTCCAGAGGACATGACCGTTCTTCCTCGGAGTCCGATGGTTCTGAGGACCAGGACTTTTTTGCTGGTGGGGAGAAATCGGGCTTGGCCGTGCAGAACCCAGATGACCTGAAGAAGAAGATTCTTGAGAAGGCCCGAAGGTAAGTTACATGAATACCTGCTGCTATGCCGTATGCTGATTCCGATATCTACAAACAGAGCGCAGCCCCCACCTTCAGATGAGCCCCAGCCGCGACCCTCGCACTTCACCGGTGCTGCCCGCACCCTGGGTGGTGATGATGCCCCGAGCCGGGTGATCGAAGACCCCACTGGTCCGGTGCCGCAGCGCCCCCAGCGTGTTCAACGGACTCTCCATTTCTGGTCGGATGGCTTCTCGGTGGATGAAGGCGAACTTTACCGCACGGATGATCCCCGCAACGCTGAGATTCTCGAAGGAATCCGTCAAGGACGTGCCCCTCTTGCAATTATGAACGTCCAGGCCGGACAGGAAGTGGACGTGGAGCTGAAGCAGCATGACGAGAAATACACGAAGCCCAAGCCCAAGTACAAGCCTTTCTCGGGAGCTGGTCAACGGCTTGGCAGCCCGACACCCGGCGTCCAGAGCCAGACTTCTTCCTCATCTGTCACTCCCGCGCCCTCTACTTCTAGTGACTCGAAGCCGACGCACGAGGTGGATGAATCACAGCCGACTGTGACTCTGCAGATTCGTCTGGGCGATGGCACCCGCCTGACCTCTCGCTTCAACACAACCGCCACCATCGGCGAAGTCTATGCATTTGTTTCTGCTGCAGCTCCGGATGGAGGCCGTCCATGGGTACTGATGACGACGTTCCCCAGCAACGAGCTCAAGGACCGGGACCAGGTCCTCGGAGATCTGCCTGAATTCAAGCGTGGTGGTGTCGTCGTTCAGAAATGGACATAAACCCTCGCCATCTAATTTTCCTTTCTCACTATGGCTCAAAGAAAAGTGAGTGTCAGGGGCGAAAAGACTCGTGTAGACCAATTATGACCGATCATGGATATTGGCATCATCATGTCTTCTAGCTAGACGAAAGATGTATGTCAGCAAGAAATACTACCAAAAGGTGTTCATCCACATTGCCATCTTGTAGAAGCGTCCAGCGCATGTTTTAGTCAGATCCCGATTGATAAGCATGATAAGTTTCCGAACATCGGCCTCCTCCGCCTCGACGGCCGTCATCCTTTCTACACTCCGACCCGACACTGATCATACCGCAGAAATGCCTCTAGACGGAGTGAAGAACATCGTCCTGGTAAGTCATTCCCGGAAACCGCAATGCGCAAGGACTCGCAGCGCCGCAGAGATTGCCCCTCCCAGCTTATCGATAACAAAGGCGACGAGTGCGCAACATCGGAGCAGCTACCACTTGAGTCATTTCTACTGAACCAAAGCTAAGTAGCCCTCGTCGCAGGTCCTTTCCGGCAAAGGAGGCGTAGGCAAATCCTCTGTCACCCTCCAACTAGCCCTCGCCCTCTCCCTGCAAGGCAAATCCGTCGGAATCCTCGACATCGACCTCACAGGCCCCTCAATCCCACGCCTAGTCGGCCTCGAAGGCGCAAAGATCACCCAATCTCCGAACGGCTGGCTACCCGTTCCAGTCCACGATGCCGTGCCACAATCAGATTCATCTGCCACACCACGCGGCTCTCTCCGCTGCATGTCACTGGGCTTCCTCCTCCGCGACCGCGGCGACGCCGTCATCTGGCGCGGACCTAAGAAGACGGCTATGATTCGGCAGTTCCTTTCGGACGTCTCGTGGGGCGAGACTGATTACCTGCTAATCGATACCCCGCCCGGCACGAGTGATGAGCATATCGCGTTAGCGGAACAGCTTCTCACGCTCTCTACTGCGGATGCTGCGACTGCAGCGCAGCGCAATGTGCCCCGTCTTACTGGTGCGGTACTTGTGACGACACCTCAGGCGGTTGCTACCTCGGATGTGCGCAAGGAGGCGAATTTCTGTGTTAAGACGAGTATTCCCGTGCTTGGGGTTATTGAGAACATGTCTGGTTATGCGTGTCCGTGCTGTGGCGAGGTCAGTAACCTCTTCTCCAGTGGTGGGGGTGAAGTTATGGCGCAGCAATTGGGTATTCCGTTCTTGGGCAAGGTGCCGGTTGATGTTAAATTTGGGGAGTTGGTTGAAGGCAAATTGGAGGAGAGTGATGATGAGAATGAGGATGATGAGGAACGAGACCAGCAGCCTGAAGCCTCTGCGGAGCTGGATTCGAGGCCGCTTGTGGAAAAGTATAAAGAGGGCTGGTCGTATCCCCGATTCGAGGAGTTTGCGAAGACGTTACTTGGTGTGGACAGCACAGCTGGGGCATCTTAGAATGAACGTCCGTCGATCTTATTTCCAGCGATCATGGTAGGTTGGATTACATTGCATTGAGCATTCAATAAGGCGTTGCTTGTTCATACTGGACGTATTTTTTTTCGCGAGTTTCTACGAGACAATGAAAATGAGCTCGCAAGATCAATCATTCGATAAGTTAGAAAAACCTGCTCGGATATCATCAGTTGAGGCCCTAATTGGGGTTCATCAAAGTCATAATTATCATCGTAATTCATCGTAAATCGTTATAGGTCGCACAACTGTCAACGTGCATCCATAAAATGTTAAACAGCTTGCGAAGAGAACCCATCCTCGGCAGATCGTTCCAGCATGGCACGTAGTCGGCCTTCCGCTGACTGCAAGGCAGGTCGGGACTCGGGCCCAGCGACTCGTGCAGTCCATTTCAACCAGCCAAGAAGAGAGCGGACGACCTCAGACGCCTGCCAACTATCGGGAGCTTGGTTGTTAGAGGGACGGTACGGATCCGTGGACAGAACGGATGGGTCGGTTTCTGCATTTCTTTCGCCTGCCTGGGCATCAAGATGGACTTCGGAAATAACAGCCGGAGTCACAATATCCTGAGAAGAGGGATCGTCTTGGCCAGGGGAGTTGCTTTTCGCCAGGAGATCCCGACCAGAATTCTTCGGCCTCGAGACAAACTCTCTAGTAGCCGGCAAGGGAGCAACATCCAGCTCCGGAGCATTCACATAAGCGGCCACCGTGCCAGAAGAAGCATTAGGCTGTGCGTTTGAGTCCGAGCCAGTTGCGCCGTTATGTTCCAGCGTCGATGCGGCCCGTCGAAGATTCTCCAGATACCGATAGAAGGAGAACGGATGCATATTATGACCAGCCTCTACCAAGCTGGGAGCATCATCGAAGATGACCACACCCTCATCGGCGTGCAGTTCGTCACTCGGGCTAGCCTCTTCAACAGGTACCAGGCCACCTGGCGGAGCGCGAATCTCCCCTAGTGGCGCAATATGGCTGCCATATTCATTGGAGAGGCTCAGCTTGCTTCGTCCGCAGATCTCGGCAATCGAATCCAAGGTCCCCTGTATATCGGGCTCGATGGCCTGCAGAATGCTTTCAATACTGAAATCCTTGTCCGACGGGGGCGGCGGACCCGATGGACGGGTGGGAACCGAGCCCTTGGGGCCGGAGAATGGGAAGAGGCGGCGCGGAGACATGGTCGACGACTTGGCTGTCGTGACTTCGGCATTGCCAGAATACGCTCTGACCAGTACTGGCTGGGATGGTGTAGTGGAGGTCCGTTCAGGAAGAATATTAATCGGTCTATCTCTTCGGGATAAAGGTCGTGAGTCTCCGTTCATCTGGCGCGGGGCCGATACTCGGGGTGAGTTATCTGCCTCGTCTACAGCCGACTCGTCGTGCCGCCAGCTGGCGTGGTGTGAGGGGCCTGCACCACCCGCCGGAGACGCGTAGGACGGAGACGGCCGGGGCCATCCTTGTCTACTGAAGGAGGAGGATAGCCGGTTACTGTCCCAGCGCGCGGACAGTGATTCTGGGTCCATCCTCCAATGCGGACCACTTCGAGTCAATGCAGGACAGCGCAGAGCAGCTGAAACACCGCTCGGCGCGTCTCAAAGAGTATGCGGGGCGCACCCGAGTACTCACGAGGAAAGGTGCATCCAAGTCTTAGGGTTCATGCACTCTGGATGCGTTGTCTATTATGCGTTGGCAGTGTCTGAGCGGATGAACAGAAGAGGAGAAGTGCAGGCGCAAAATCGGGGAAGTTAGAATGCCAGAAAGTCAGTGTCAGAAAGTTAGTCGCACGGAAAGTACAAGCGCCAAGACGACACGTTTGGGGACAAGGACAAGCTCCACCACTCGTCTCTTCTTCACTTTCTCCGTTGATTCGGCCACGCCATGAATCGATTCAATGTATGTGTGCTGTTTGACTTTCGCATGCGCCCCGCTAAATTCGTTGTAGTTTGGCGACTCCGATGAGTCGGCCTCCGACTTCGACGAGGACTCTTCCGGCCTGCCCTTCCCCCAACCGCTAGCTCGAACATCCTTTCTCGCCCCCGACTTCGATCCTGCCACCTTTTTGTCGACACTGACCAATCGACATCAAAGTCTCGAGGACTTGAGAGAGGAGCTTCGCGGACTGGAGCAATACCTGAACAAGGAGCTGCTAGACCTTGTCAACGAGAACTATCAGGACTTTCTGTCTCTGGGGACTGCGCTTCGAGGAGGCGAGGAGAAAGTCGAAGGTGTAAAAGTCGGACTGTTGTCTTTTCAGCGAGATGTGCAGTCAATTCGCGACAAGATCGAGACGCGGCGGCGTGAGGTGGAGGGGCTATTGAACGAAAAGCGCCAACTGCGCACCCATGCTGATATTGGCAAAGACCTGCTGGATTATGCAGATCGAGTCGAGGAATTGGAGCACCGCTTGATGATTGCAGACAGGTCATCGCCGACCGAGGGAGCTCCTGGATCCGACGACTCGGACACTGATTCGGATATATACTCAAGTGACAACGGGTACAGTGATGACGAGGAGCTGCAAGATGGAACAGCACCAGTCTCGTTGAAACGGCTCGAGCGACATGTTCAGAAATACGTGTTCCTAACCTTCATTGGTACACGAGTGGGCGAACAACATCCATTCCTACTTGCACAGCAGCCTCGCGTGGCCAAGGTCAAGTCGACGGTACTGTTGGATTTGAAGACTGCGCTAGAACAGGCCAGTCAAGCGGGGAAGAAACGTGACGCGAGAACTATGGCAGTTCTACGTCTCTACGACCTCATGGGAGAAGACGTTAGTGCAATTGCTGCGCTGAAGAACCTCAAGATATAGATCCCTCTTCCTATTCTGCAAAAGTCGGAAGCGAGCTGGGATTGCATAGCGTCGGCGTTCAGGTTTGCGGGAGTCTCTATTGAACAGAAATGATACCATGATACACCATATCCTTTCCTAATAAAACAATAAAATGTACACGCCAATGGAATATAAGATAGCTGGTATTTTACACGCCCGTCAAGACAGGGGTTTCGGGGGAGTCGTCGGTTCTGAACTCTCCGTTCAAGCTGAAGCCGGAGCCGTGGGTTGAGCTCAGCACCTAAACAACGCATTAGCAGACGGCCCGACATTTCCAGGGGTGAATTACTCACAACTTCGTAGATCTCCTTGTTGATACGGTCGTTCAAGCCGGCAGCATCCTTCTTGATTGACTCAATCGTTGTGCGGAGGTTATCGCGGAGCTGCTCCGGAGAGAATCCCATTTGGCCGATCGGAAGACGAATGACGGCGTCACGCTCACGGTACACAGTACCTCCTCGGAGATCCTCGACGCGCGATGCGACGTCTTCCACCACAGTACCAGTCTTCGCACTGGGCATCAGACCACGAGGGCCAAGAATACGACCCAACGCGGCCTTGTTCAGCGCCGGCAAACTGTCGGGATGGGCCAGACACCGGTCAAACTCGATCTTGCCCGCCTTGACTGCCTCGAAAACTTCATCTTCACCCACGAGAATAGCACCTGCGGCGATTGCATCCTTCGCGTGCTTGGAGCCGGGAGGGCAGATGACACAGATTCGGGACTCGGTTTGAACGGCGTGAGGGAATCGGATCATGTTTCGGATAACAGGGCCGTCTTTCCTTGTGCGCATACGAATGTGTACTTCGTATTTCGAAGCTGTGGGCTCGCGGCCGACCTCCATCGCTCGGATATAGCTGCAGCGGGAACAATGTCAAAAAAATGATCGCGGGTCTCAATGGGCCTCATACCCCGAATAGGCAAACATACCGCATCGCATCACACAAAGCATATTGCTCCATATCCTTCAAGTTCTTTTGCCGGAACTCCCGGGGTCCTTTCCGGTCCGACTTGGCTTCCTTCTTCTTCCCCTTGCCCTTGGCCTGCGGGTTGCTCTTGACACCACGGACTTGCTGGAAAACCGAAAAAGCGGGAGTCATTGACTTCTCCCTCAGAGGCAGACGGCATGATGAAAGAACGCCGCGTGCCGCGGAGGGCAAAGCAGCGCCGTAGGACGACATGGCTGAACGATGGCGGAGCAGTTGGTTCGGTGCTTCACTGCAATTGTTTTCTGCCAGCTCTGGCTCCGGAGAAACCTTTGACCCGAGACACCGATCGCGATAGAGTGAAATGACTGCCCCGCCAACTTTTCAAAAAGTCACACTTCACACGATTTCGTGCAAAATGTCCCAGTGCACATTGACCGTGGCCACTCGTGGTAACCATGCAGCTCTGCTGCCCGTGGTGCTCATCGCCACTTCCATCAATGAGGCCCGTCCTACCCCGGTGATCAACATCAACTATGAGGACTCTGCGCTTCTGGACGAGGGCGAGAAAGCTGTTGTTCAGCTTACCACTGGCTCCAACTCTGTCTTTGGTACTCTCAAGGCCATTGAGGAGCTGCGCACTCAGTTCCCCTACCTGGCCAGCAAGGATCTCAACCTTGTGAGTTACCCCCGCGATCATATGGGTCACACGAGTCTAATCTAATGTATTGCATTCAACAGGAGAATGAGTGGATTTCCCAGCTCGAGTCCTTCACTCCCATTGACTTTAAGGCCCTTGACCCTGTCCTCCTGCGTCTCGACACCCACCTGCTCATGCGCTCGTTCGTTGTCGGATACTCCCTCTCCACTGCCGACATTGCTCTGTGGGGTGCCCTCCGTGGGAACCGTGTTGCTGTGGCTGCTCTGAAGAAGGGCAATCTGGTCAACCTCACCCGCTGGTACCGATTCTTGGAGGAGCTGTGCCCCTGGGCCTCGTCCGCCGTGGAGTCCATGAACGCCGTCGATAGGAAGAAGAAGTTGGCCAAGTCAAAGGAGGGTGGTTCCTACGACATTGATCTGCGCAACACTGAGAACGGCGTGGTGACTCGTTTCCCGCCCGAGCCTTCTGGATATCTCCACATTGGTCATGCCAAGGCTGCTCTGCTTAACGATTACTTCGCCCACGAGAAGTACAGCGGCACCTTGTTGCTTCGATTCGACGACACCAACCCCTCGAACGAAAAACAGGAGTTCCAGGATGCCATTGTTGAAGACCTTGCGCTTATGGGTATCAAGCCCAATAAGATGACCTACACTAGCGACTACTTCGATGAGCTCTATGACTACTGTATCACCATGATCAAGACTGGACACGCCTATGCCGATGATACCGACAAGGAGACTATGGCTGCCCAGCGATGGGACGGTCTTCCCAGTCAGCGTCGTGATCTCTCCCCGGAAGAGAGCTTGGCTCGTTTCGAGGAGATGAAGAAGGGCACCCCCGAGGGTCTCCGCTGGTGCATCCGTGCTAAGATCTCCTTTGATGACAAGAACAAAGCCATGCGTGACCCGGTCATCTACCGCTGCAACCCCGCGCCCCACCACCGCACTGGCTCTAAGTGGAAGATCTACCCGACCTACGATTTTGCCTGCCCTGTGGTCGACTCTATGGAGGGTGTCACCCACGCCCTGCGTACTATCGAGTACCGTGACCGTAACCCCCAGTACCAGTGGATGCTGGATGCCCTCAAGCTCCGGAATGTGCAGGTTTGGGACTTTGCTCGCATGAACTTCATTCGTACCCTCCTCTCTAAGCGCAAGCTCACCAAGCTTGTCGAGACCGGAATTGTCTGGGGCTGGGACGACCCTCGCTTCCCTACCATCCGTGGTATCCGCCGTCGCGGCATGACCATCCCTGCCCTGCGCGAGTTCATCCTTAAGCAGGGTCCCTCCCGGGCTGTGACCCTGTTCGACTGGGCTCTGATCTGGGCTACGAACAAGAAGTACATTGACCCCGTTGCGCCCCGCCACACCGCCATCGATAACAAGGACATTGTCAAGGTCAACGTCACCAATGCCCCGGCCCCCTTCACCGAACAGAAGGCCAAGCACGCCAAGAACGCCGCCGTCGGCAACAAGACCGTCGCTTTCAGCGGCTCCGTCGTTCTCGAGCAGGCCGATGCCAAGCTTTTCAAGCAGGACGAGGAGATCACCCTGATGAACTGGGGCAATGCCTTCATCCGCAAGATCACCGCCGATGCCTCCGGTGTTATTACCAACGTTGAGCTCGAGCTGAACCCCACCGGAGATGTCAAGAAGACTGAGAAGAAGGTTACCTGGTTGTCGACCGACCAGGAGCTGGTCCCCGTCGAGCTGGTTGACTTCGACTACCTCCTGAACAAGGACTCGCTCAGCGAGGATGATGTTCTGGAGGATGTCCTTAACTACGACACCGAGCACCGAGACTCCTGCGTGGCCGACTGCAATGTCGCCCAGCTCAAGGAGGGTGACATTATTCAGTTCGACCGCAAGGGCTTCTACCGTTGCGACCGGGCCGCTACCCCTGGTGCTCCCGCGGTCTTTTTCAACATCCCCACTGGCAAGGCCAAATAGAGGTGCCAAATAGAGGTGCTAAATTAGAATGTGAAAAAGCGTCAAAATCTATGTTGCATGAATCAATTGCAAATTTTGTACATGCTTTAGTGTCTGGTACATTCCTGTAAATCGTAAAGTACCAGTGATCCAGTGCCATTTACATATACACCATCACTTCCCGAGTCCAACACTCCTATTTCCTACCCTTGGTACTTGAGCTAAAGAATACGCAATGGCACTGATTATCGTCACTTGTATACTCCGCTGATGGTGGAGAACGGGGAACCGCATAGGGCTGATCCGTATCACGTGGTACCGAGTGCATTGCGACCAGCACTTCTTGGGCAGGACATTTCATAACCTTTCCTCATCGTTGTCCCCTAAACTTTATTCAGCCCCTCCATTCTTTCAATGAGTCATGAGTATCGAACTGAAGAGCGCCGTACAGATCGGGGTGGCCGGGTACCAGCGGAATAAGCTTGAAGCATGACGTCGAAGACTGCCGAATCAACCTGTCCGACCCTGTGAGCTTAACTGAGCTTAACTACCCCGGGCCATGGCTATAATAATCGCCAGCGCCGTTTGATCAAATCTGAGCTGTGAATAAAGTGAGGACGGGTGAAGCGGAGCTCAATGGACAGGGAGGAAAGCGCGGTCTGGGCCAATGGCGCGGAAGAGACCGGGTATAAAATGCCGACTCCGCACGAGCTGCAACGGTGTACAACTCTCCTTGCTCTGTCCCGCCCTACTCAGAACCATTGTTCCACGGAGTCCTGCCGATGGAACCCTGGCGCGGATCCATGGGCGGGTGATCAGCTCGGGCCAACACTGGCCTGTCACCCTTTTCATTCATGGGATTTTGGAAGCGGCCCGTTGTGAAGAAGGTTCATCCGGATAGGTTTACCCAATGTCTTCTACGTCAACACCCGTCAAGGATTCCTCGAATCGGCTGCTCGTGCCTTTCTCCGGGTTCTCCCCATAGTTGCGTGCCGGCAGCTTCCTAGTCTCGACGTCAGCATGATTGACTGAGTAAGAAAAAGATTTGGGCCGTAGCCTTCTCTGCCCATTCACCATTCTGTTCTCGCTTGGAAGTATCCTGATTGCTGGTGTATTGAGGGGCAGAAGATAGGAAGGGCCTTTTTTCATTTCTCTAGACTATCCCTCTCTACGGTCTCCCTGCGTTCTTGACCACCTCACTATCTCCCTATCAAGACACTCTCAACTCCTCTGCTCCAATTTGGCTCCATTCGAGTGGTCTCCTTTCCCTCAAACAGCCAACATGGCGAGCTTGGGCGATGCAGAGCGAGGCAGTGGCCGCCGGAGCTCTCGCATCTCTCGCGCTTCTTTGCAAGGGGACTGGAATACTTTGGACGAGTACGGAAAACTGGTCAAATATGTCTCTACGTTCCGCGAAGGAGCTGGAGAGGACCAGGAAGAGGGTGAGGTTGAGTGGAAGCGGATCTGGTATGCGCCTTGGAAGAAGCGCAAGGTCCGTATCAAGAAGCGCGAGGAGATGGCGGGCAAATTCCCAGACGAGTGGCTCATCACCGATATTCGTGAGGGTCTGTCCTCGCAGGAGGTCAATCACCGACGCCAACGCTCGGGATGGAACGAACTGGTCTCTGAGAAGGAAAATCCCATTGCCAAGGTCCTTTCCTACTTCCAGGGTCCCATTCTTTACGGTAAAGCAAGTCCTATCTTGGAAATACAGGGAATAACTAACGTATGGTAACAGTCATGGAACTGGCGGTCTTGCTTGCCGCTGGTCTGGACGACTGGATTGATTTCGGTGTCATCATCGGTATCCTGTGTCTGAATGCCGCCGTCGGTTGGTATCAGGAGAAGCAAGCCGCCGACGTCGTCGCCAGTCTGAAAGGTGATATCGCCATGCGTGCCATCGTCATTCGAGACAGTTCTCAGCAGGAAATTCTGGCCCGTGAATTGGTCCCTGGTGATGTGGTATGTCTACCCGATGCCTCCTTACTCATCCATGTATTGACTGTATCAAAAGATTATCGTCGGAGAAGGATCGGTAGTCCCAGCTGATGCCAAAGTCATCTGTGACTATAACGACCCTAACGGCTGGGAAGAGTTTAACCAGCTACAGGAACAAGGCATGCTCGGCGGTGGTACCGAGTCTGAAGAAGAAGACGAAGGCGGCAACCAGGACGAAAAGGCCGGAGATACCGCCGAAGGCACAAATAAGCAGGAGGGTGACGATGCCGACGGTAAGGCCAACGCCGAGCCCCAGCGACCACGCAAACGCGGCTACCCTATCCTGGCCTGTGATCATTCCGCCATTACCGGAGAGTCTCTCGCCGTGGACCGTTATATGGGAGATATGATCTACTATACAACTGGCTGCAAGCGTGGAAAGGCTTTTGCTGTGGTTCAAACTACTGCAAAAACCTCCTTCGTTGGCCGCACTGCGAGCATGGTGCAGGGTGCCAAGGGCGCAGGTCACTTTGAAATCGTCATGGATAATATCGGAATGTCTCTTCTGATTCTCGTTATGGCCTGGATTCTGGCGGCATGGATTGGTGGTTTCTTCCGCAATATTCCTATTGCTTCTCCGGGACAGCAGACTCTGCTTCACTATTCTTTGTCGCTGTTGATTATCGGTGTCCCTGTTGGTCTTCCTGTCGTTACTACTACGACGATGGCCGTTGGTGCCGCCTACCTGGCAAAGAAGAAAGCTATTGTGCAGAAGCTGACTGCCATTGAGTCTTTGGCGGTATGTTCTGTTCCCACGGCTTTCTAATGATTCGACGAGTGCTAACTGTTCTAGGGTGTGGATATTCTCTGCTCTGATAAGACGGGAACTCTGACGGCCAACAAACTGAGTATTCGTGACCCTTATGTGGCTGAAGGCGTCGATGTCGACTGGATGTTTGCCGTAGCTTGCCTGGCGTCCTCGCACAACATTGAATCACTCGATCCGATCGACAAGGTCACTATCTTGACCCTTAGGGAGTACCCTAAGGCCAGGGAGATTCTGCGCCGTGGATGGAAGACTGAGAAATTTACGCCCTTCGACCCTGTGTCCAAGCGTATCGTTACTGT
The DNA here is from genome assembly GCA_027569585.1 of Penicillium silybi. NCBI lineage: Eukaryota > Fungi > Ascomycota > Eurotiomycetes > Eurotiales > Aspergillaceae > Penicillium > Penicillium silybi. The sequence continues at coordinate 50,938 of JAPDFI010000048.1, forward strand.
CGCGACCTGCGACGGCATTCGGTACACTTGCACTAAGGGCGCTCCGAAAGCAGTGCTGCAGCTCACAAAGTGTTCGAAAGATGTCGCCGATTTGTATAAGAACAAAGCCCAGGAATTTGCACACCGAGGCTTCCGCTCTCTCGGCGTAGCCGTTCAGAAAGAAGGTGAAGACTGGACTCTGCTCGGCATGCTGCCAATGTTCGATCCGCCTAGAGAGGACACGGCGCAGACAATTAGCGAAGCCCAGAACCTTGGGATCAGCGTCAAGATGCTTACGGGTGACGCCATCGCCATCGCTAAGGAAACTTGCAAGATGCTCGCGCTGGGCACGAAGGTCTATAACTCCGACAAACTAATCCATGGCGGACTAAGCGGTGCTATGGCCGGCGATCTATGTGAAAAGGCCGATGGCTTTGCGGAGGTGTTCCCCGAACACAAATATCAAGTGGTTCAAATTCTCCAGGAACGAGGACATTTGACCGCAATGACCGGAGATGGCGTGAACGACGCCCCGTCATTGAAGAAGGCGGATTGTGGTATCGCTGTAGAAGGCGCCTCTGAAGCCGCGCAAACCGCATCGGATATCGTGTTCCTGGAGCCCGGCCTCTCGACCATTATCGACTCAATCAAGGTCGCTCGCCAGATCTTCCACCGCATGAAGGCTTATATCCAATACCGTATCGCTCTCTGCTTGCACTTGGAAATCTACCTTGTGACCTCGATGATCATTCTGAATGAAAGCATCCGCGTCGAGCTTGTCGTTTTCCTGGCACTTTTCGCCGATCTGGCGACCGTCGCTGTGGCCTACGATAATGCATCTTTCGAACTCCGTCCTGTGGAATGGCAACTCCCAAAAATCTGGTTCATTTCAGTCCTGCTGGGCGTCCTCCTGGCACTGGGTACCTGGGTTGTGCGAGGCACGATGTTCCTGCCATCTGGTGGCATCGTCCAAAACTTCGGTTCTATTCAAGAAGTCCTGTTCCTCGAAGTGGCACTCACCGAGAACTGGCTGATCTTCGTGACCCGCGGTATCGACACATGGCCATCTTTTCAACTGGTGACTGCGATTCTGGGCGTGGATGCCCTCGCCACGATCTTCTGTCTTTTCGGTTGGTTCACTAATGAGGATATGAGGACTAATCCTGCGGATCAGTTCGTGGAGAGCCATAACGGTTGGACGGATATTGTCACGGTCGTGCGAATCTGGGGCTACGCTATCGGCGTGGAGACCGTCATTGCTCTCGTTTACTTCATTCTTAACAAGATCAAGTGGCTCGATGAGATGGGTCGTGCTAAGCGCACCAAGGGCGAGATCAAGATCGAAAACCTGCTTGGTCATCTGGCTCGCTTGACGGTTGAGTACGAGCAGCCTGGTAAGCCGAATGGCAAGTTCTATCTGGCTGCCACTAAGGAGGAAGAGGAGGTGGAGTAAAGAGGGCATACTATGATTTAGGCTGTAATGGGCTGTTGTTGGAGATGACGGAAAATGTTCTTTTTTTTCAATTTTCGATTGTTTTAAATCTGTTTTCAAATACTTTAATCTGGATCGGAATATACCAACCTTTGATCTAAGTACTCAATGCGGCAGTGCCACCTTTTGCCCTGACTTATATACACTAGATTGGAAGTTCGACGCGATGAAGTTCAAAAGGTTTTCTTTGGACAAGGAGCTACTGCTCTCAGACACCTTACGTTCTCATTCCTTGGAAGTTTGAAGAATTATAGATTATGGGTATCAAGGAGAGTAAGGAAAAAAGGAGTACACCAGAGAAGATAGCATGAAGGTTCAGAGGTGAAATGACAAAAAGTCTAATAAATGAGTGAAGGACCATGAGTAAATAGTTGAAAGTTTATCCAAGTTCTCTTTCTTTTCATGGTCCATATGCAAACATATACAGCAATGAGCTGGACCAACTCCGACGCCGCCGATCCAATTTAATATTCAATGCGGTTGGCGCGGCGGAGGTTCTTGGTCAAACCATGGGTAACACCGTTAAGACCGTTAACAATGCCGTTGGCATCACGAATTCCTTTGAGCAGATTGAAGATATCACCACTGAGAAGATTATCGAGAGGATTCGGCGTCGAGTCATCACCCGATTGGTCGTCTCCAGAAGCGTTGTCGACATCGGTGTCGGGCTCATCTCCACTGTCTTCGTCGTCGTCGTCCTGATTCGGCGTGGTTGTCTGAGTGGGCTTCGAAGCAGACGTGGTGGCGGGCTGCTGGGTTGGCGTGGAGGTCGGCTTCGGCGCGGTGGTGGATGTGGTAGTCGGCTCGGTGGTTGGAGTAGGCGTAGCCTGATCAAGCCCACTGGACGAGGAGCCAGACCCAGAGGAGGAGGAAGATGAGGACGAGGATGCGTGTCCATTGGAAGAGGGCGAGGTCTTCGGAGTGTCAGTGGACGAAGGTGCAGACGCCGTGGTCGACGCCGAGGTGGACGACGACGACGAACCGGAATCCCCTTCACCCAGCGCCTTGCGTACGCCGTCAATAAATCCTTCATTTGCGTATGCCTGCGACGCATCCCACATCATTACGCCGCCGAAGCTCGAGAACTTCTTCGAGTACTCGACCACCGCGGCGACCTTTTCGACGGGAACATATCCAGTGCTGGCGGCGGTGGTGTCGGCAGGGACACCGACCAGGACCTTGACATCTTTGTTCTTGGAGACGGTCTTGGCCCAGTTGTCCCACTCCTCAAAGTTGAATTTGGAGTTCTTCTCGTTCGAGTCGAAGTTGTTGACGCCGCAGAAGTTGTTGTAGAACTGAACCCACACGGCATCGATGTCAACAGGCCCGTTGAGGATCTCCTTGTCCGACTGGTCCGGGTAGGGGCACTGGGGTGCAGCGGTCAGGAAATACTGCTTGTCCGTCTCCTTGTTCATCAAGTCACGGAGGGCGTTGGCGAAGGGTGCCATGTGCTCGACGTTGGCCTCGAAGTCGAAGTCGAAGCCGTCCAGGCTGACATCGCCGAAGGGACGAAGAGCCTTCGATCCCTCCTTCTTCGGGCCAAAGGTCTCCCAGATGAGCTGGGCTCCATCTTTGGCATCGGCATCTGACTTGAAGCCACCCTCGCTGTAGGTTGCACCGCCGATCGAGAGAAGGATGGTCTTGCCCTTGTCCTGGCATTTCTTGATGTCCTCACTACTTCGCGTTAGCAAGTCGAACCCCAGTCCTCGTGGGTATACTTACCCAATCCCCGGGCAGTTCTTCAGTTGTGTTCCTTCAAACACGTCACAATCCGCGCTCGAAGTAGCGAAGTCAACCTGGGGAGCACCACCGGGGCCGTTGATCATCATGTCGAATGCCATAGGAATGACCTGGTTGAACATGTTAGTTTCTGCCAACAATTATCCACATCCTATCTTACATCAATGTCGTCATCTGTAAAATGGTCTGATTAGCATCATTTATCCGATGGTAAGGAATATACGTACTGTCACAGTAGTAGCCAAGAGACTGCTGAGGCTGACCCTTTCCTCCAGCGGCTTCTAACGAGTTCTGGCCTGAAGGAAACAACGTTAGGAATCATTCCAAGGTTATATATTGTTTTTTTTTTTCTCATCTTCTACCCACCCCAGTAGACCGCAATATTGCTAGAAGAATTCAGGTCGAGCTTGGCCTGCACTTTCCCCATGGAGGTGAGCAGCACCGAGCAGGAGAGATATTTCGAATACCGACGCATGATGTTAGTATACCAGTGCAGTCTCTGTCAGAACGGCACTGAATTAGGTATTAAGGAGTGTATAAAAAGAACGTAAAAAATAATACTATAAAGAGTGACGATGACGACTGGCCGGAGGTTGCCGACTAAAACGACAGAACGAGAGTATCGAAGCCAGGGTAGCGTGACCCTAGGGGATCTACTTAAGTAGCGGGCGAAGAGTTATTTTGCTGCCCAGTGTGCATGCCATGGGGGAAAACAATGCTTCCGTTACTGCGTCATTTGGTGAGCGGATACTTCAAGCGCATGGTATGACCCAACCGTCCACGCCAGCGTCTATAACAACAAACTTCGTATCTAGGCCCAAAGGAGGGGCTTACGGGTAAGTGATTTGCGGAATTATTTGGCCGAGCATTACTGATTGGACTATTTTGTATGCTCAGCATGGTCGCCTACATTCCAGCATTGTTGTCAGGGGGTTCCGCGGGTGATCGGGGAGCGCTTGGGAATGTACTACCGACAATCACCGTAGAACACGTTCTAGCCTGGATACAGCACATGATATGTTTTATTTTTCGATTTTCAATGGGATACGAGATTGAAAAACATGATTGGCCTTCTTCTGTTCGCGCTATCATCATAAGTGTAGAGAGATATGAACTACCCACGAAGTGCGCCCAGCGTTTGCTATCATTTATCCACGGTAGACGAGAAACCTATGCAATGAAGATGAATATCTGATTCATTACCTGAAGATAAACTGCTTGGCTTCCCAGATGGGTATCTATTCAATTGCCAAGGTTGAAGGGAATTTATCGCCCCTTGTTTCTGGAGTCTTGAAGTCACCGTATGCTTTCACCTCAACGTCAGTACCTCGGTCATCCTCTGGATTGAACCAATCGCCATCTTTACCTTTTCAAGGTTATTTCCTTACTCTGGTCTCGTTTAGTCTTTAATTTTGATGTAATATGTATTTGCAAACTATTTCCCACATGTGTGAGAAAACTATGTTCGTCAAATTATATATTCCGGTCTTTTAGTGGTTCCCCAGAACATTCAGACTCAAAGTACATCTGCTCATTTATACCAACCAAATTTATTTAGATAATTAGAGCCTCTCAATATTTGAATAGACAATAAAGTGGTTTGCACTCAATATACCTGTTGAGGTGTTCGGAATCAAGGTGGTGCTATGAAGTGGCGGCGCGACGAACGTTGCTCTATCTTTAGTCAATTCGACTACCTAGGTATCCCCAAACCCTGAATATACCTAAGAGTCGACATTGAAACTCACAGCAAGCTTGCCTAGAATGAGACGCAGGATATTTTTACCCAATTGCGTGCGATCCATTACGAGACTTAGTTTGTGATGCGCAAGGGCGCGGGGACACCTTTTATGGACCGAGACTGGAATGTAGGTTGGCTTTCCCCAGCTCTATCCCTACTTATCACGAAATATAAACACCAAGCATTGCTTACTTCCAGTCACATTTACCGAGTCAGAAGGCGAGAGGCGGTTGTTAGCGAACGGTCCAAGTCTTTAGGAATCGAGTCCAAAAGACCCTTTATATCGGTATACTTGGATTTCCTGGATTGCGATCGCCGAGTGAAGCCAATCTGACATGCCTGGTTAGTCCCTTTAGTCTGGGTGCCTTTGCAGCAGAATGAGCCTCGTTCCTCTAAACACCACGGTACTAGGTGGATACTTCATTCGAGGCACCGCTATCTCAGGCTTCCCACCAATTTCAACCGGCTTACTTCAAAACGGTATATAGTCGATGTGCTTTGGCACACATCCCCGGAAATAACTTGTTCTCAAATTTCTTTTACAACCCTTTCCATATGATTTTCCAGAGGGCAGCTTCAATCAATAGTGCACAGGTCTCACTATGTACGATCCATTCCACTTTTTGCTCCCAATAACCTACCGAGGAACTCCAATCACTCGTTGGATGGCCTCACCATTGCTCATAGCGGTGTCAATAACACCCGCGACCTTGAGAACATCCACAACACCCTCAATGACCTTGGCATCAACACCGCGGGTGCCATTTGCAAACTTGACATCCTTTAACCACTCAGTCGCATCCTCCTCAATGTAATTGCAACCCAGCTCGCCAGTTCCCAGAAGCTTGACCACTTGAGTAGTATCGGCCTCAAAGTCCTTGATACCCTGATCCAAGGCCTGGAAGAGGCTCTGAAGACGTGCGTCGTTTTCAGGGTCCGGGAACGATGCTGTCGAGGCCACAATCATCCATGATGGCCAGGGGGTGAAGATCTCGCCGATCTTCTTCAGCGGTGGGTTGGGCTTCGCGCTGGTCGGGTGGAAGTATGGCTTGGTTGTGAAATGCTCCCACATGAAGAACTCGGCAGTTGGGTTGGGAGCCTGGTCGGACCGCGCCTCATCTTGGCCTGCGACGCCGTTCCGTAGGGCGCCGAAGGGGCCGAGAGGGACGCTGGTCAGAGAGTCGGACTTCCATCCTTGTTGCTGAGCAAGCACGAAAGACATGATATGGGAGCCGCTGGACATAATCAGCCAAATGTTGCTCGGCATCTGGCTGGACTGCATGCTTACCTTCCAAGTCGGCTGACACCAACTCTTTTGTCCTTCAAGTCCGGCACTCCATTGACTTCTTCACGGTTGCGACCCGTGACAATTGCCCAGCGCAGCGGATTGTCTACCCAGTGGCCGACAACCTTGTATCCTCCTTCGGCCGGGTTCTGCGGCTGCGTCTTTCCAGTCAGACCAGCAACCCATCCCTCTGTCAAGCCAATTGCAACATCGATCTCATTGCTTCGCAGTGATGTAATCATGTGGCCCGTCCCGGACGGGAAGGGAGTCACGGCAATCTTGAATGGGAGTGAGGAGACGGCCGGAGAGCGGAGGGCGAGGTGGAGAGGAGTGAGGTAGTGCTCTGGAGCCAGTTGAGAGCTCAATGTCAGTCATGTTCACCAATACATGGGTGAAAGGTTTGCAGAGCTCCCCCATTTAAGACTGGAGGCGTCAGAGCCGGAGCTTGAGGCGGGGCACATACCGGGCACATAGCCGACGCGGATGGTTGGCACCTCAGCCATTGTGATGTGAGCTGATCAGGTCGTTCGTTCGAGGGGGGAAAAAGAAACAGGAAGATCGAGGTCAGCCCGTGGAGAAGGTCCGCGGAGCAGAAGCGTCAGACGCATCGCAATCGCGGGGCAGATCCACGAATTCCCGAAACGGATTTACTTCGGAGATAGCAGTTTTCCAGTTCGACAGCAACAGCAATCATGAAATTATTAAAGTCGTTTCATTCAGAATTACATGTCTATAGTCGCTATGGCTCCATGGATCCCCTCTATCTACAGAAAACGCAGAATGCGCTCATGATGCACTCGTTAAACAGGCTCTTTAGTTCATCCGGATATCTTTCTCGCCTTGACCCCACCGGTCTTCACGCTCTCGAGAGCTGGCAGGGGCTCGAAGAGTCGGCCGGGTGAACATCCAGTATTGGAAGCCCAGGTAGAAGTCGCACACGCATTGGAACATACCGCACAGCTTGAATGACCAGGGGATGGACTCCCCGCTGCAGAAGAAGAAGCTCATCTTCATGGTGTCACCAAGAATCCATGCGGCGAGAAGGGAGAGTCGGAAGCCCTTGCACGAGCCGGAGCGGTGGTTGGCAAAGATTTGGGGAAGGGGAAGGGTAGCCTCGACGGCCAGACCGATGCAGCCGAGGACGCTGATGTAGGTATCCGAGTCGGAGATAGGGGTGAGGTGGATCACGGTCAGGATGACCACAAAGTAAGCCAGGAACAACCAGTACCTGCAGTCGCAATGAGTTAGTTTCTCATCCAACAACCTGGACGTCCCTTAGAGACTCTCCTTGGGACACTTACGGCTTGGTGCCCTTCCATTGCCAGAATTCGTAGGGCCGCGCGAATCCGCCGTCAGAGCCGGCGCCGCTGAAAGGCGCGTGTTCGATGCCGTTTTTCGTGCCCGAGGCGGGCCGGTTGTCCAAAGCAACCTTGAGAAGGGCCATCTGCACGACAATCATAACCAAGGCCTGTGCCAGCAGGGCGCCAGAGTAGTACTCTCCAAACCAGTAGAAGACCCTAAAGATCGCATCAGTCCAGTGTCCATTCCGCGCGGTTCTCCGCTTCTTTGACAGCGTCGAGTGGAGTCTTACTTGAGAATCGAAGCGACAAGCATGATCAACGGAATGTCCAAGGAGAATCCCGCCGAACTCCTATTCCGATGAATGCTGAGGATCTGGTCGGCATAAGACGTGAAGGGAGAGGAAATGAGGCTAGTTGGCGAAATAACGATTAGCACACTGGATTCAATGAGGCTTCGCGACCCAGAACATACAAGACGGGGGCGCCATAGTCAATGGCCGTCTGGATGAGAGACATGGTGCCAGTGAAGATCTTCCGCGGCCTCCGGGGGGCATGCAATGGGGGATCAACGATTCAACGGAAGATTTGTCCTCGGAGGGTATTCAAAGACTCCGACACGCTGCGGGGTAGAAAGGCGACCCGGGCAATGCTCGAGGAACGGGAACAAGCTTCGGGTGAACCAAAGACGAGCAGCGCAAGAGACAACGCGACGCATGCGGCCCTTTTTTTGTCCCCGTCCGCCCTTATGTCAGCAGCATGGGGCTCTGTCGATCATCCGCCTCTTAGGGTCATCCCGCCTTGGCTTGTAAACATTGTGCCATTGAACATAGAAAAGATATCTTGTGAGTTCGTGGTATGTAGCGGGCGGAATATATCTCACAGGATGTAGGTTGGGACAGCGTCGAGAACCCGAGCAACAATGAGCCCTGGTTGATTCAATAGCTACATTTGAACCCAGCCCAAAAGGATACAGACAGTAAGGTCAAAGGAAACCAATCGACATTGGTTCTAAGAGTATGGCGCCTTATTTGAGTAATTGTTCTTAGATATATTTTTACAGTTAGGTATCCAATGCTCCAAAACTTCTATACTTATAAATTTCGATAAATATCTCATTCTGCCAGCAGTAATACTGGGAAGGTTCTCACAACATTAGCAGACGCGCTCTTTCATTTAAACTGCTAGCTTTCCACGGCTCTTCGATCTGTGGAAATTATGCATTGATCCGAGTCTCGATGAAATGCCGAGATGGCTCTGTTCTCATTTGCGTACTTTTGTCAATGCAGCGTACGAATATAAGTCTGTGCACAGCTTAGCGCACTAGCGCGCGTCGGTTCGAGATCTGCTTCAACCTGTCCAGAAATCAATTCCATCCTCTACGACTGGGCATGATTCCATTGATACGAACTTCGGAGCCGGCGTTCTGCATACTTCATCACATCTGGAATCATGGACCCCGCAAATTCGGACGAAATGAGCGATATACGCGAAATTGAATACCCTCAGGATCTGCTCGAACGAGTGTGGGCAGCCCAGTTCAAGCCATATCCACACGGACAGAAAACCGATAATCCGAATCCCACTTGGGTATTTGTGCTGTACCACGATATTGACGAATCGGGAACGGACGACCGGACCACGAGTATCGTCGAGGGCATCTTCACCACGCTAGTGAAGGCCAACGAGGCCGCTTTGAACTTCTTCATAGAAGACTACGCTGCCTTCTTTGATCAGAAAGAAGATATGTCGAACTTCTTCGAGGTCAACACGGTTAATAACGATGGCTTCAACACTGTGGAGTGGAATATTCTGTACGATGGAGGAGTGTCGTTGGAGGCGACAAATTCAGAGGGACCAAAAATCCATGTTTACGTTCAGAGCCATGAACTGGAATGATGTCTCTTCTGGCCCACCTCACTATTTGTTCTTGTCTGAATATCGAATCCAATTCACGAGCGTGCCGGGCCTTTTGTTTGCATCTTCACACCTCGAAGCTTCATTCTATTGCGCGGAAAATAAAACGGACGATACACTCCCTCGGACTACTCTTGCTCAGAGCATGAGCTCCGGCCAATGGACAGTCAAGCCGAAACTAGCATTGAGTCGGTATTCAGTACGCTCGAACAGGCCAACGTTTTTGCCTTGGAATTTTTCGAAAAGCACTGTTCCCACGACTTGGCATAATCGGAAATGAGGCAGTTAGAGTGGTTTGCTGGCTCTGATGGAAGCCTGTCGCTAAATATTTACGAGGGCAGCGATGGGAGAACCAGCAATGTCTATTTGACTACACGCAGGTTAAAATGAGTACTTGGAACTTTTGTGATTTGTACAGTTCTGTCAACGAAGACGAAAAGCTCGAGGACTGGCCCTTTGTTGAGTACAATGTGCGCGGGAAAATACTCCGGGGAAGGCTGTCGTTGAGAACTACGAAGCCGTGTAAGGACCACCATTTTGATGTCTGGGTGGAGAGTTTCCCGCTGGAATGAAGAAAGAACATCTCACCGAGGCATTTCCTCGAACTCTTGTACGTCTCTAGACATCTTTATATTGCCTTTTCAAAGCTTCCTAAACGACTTTTTCAAATATTTGAAGTGGAAGTACAGGCACTGAATGAATTGCATGCTTGTATTGAAGATCTACGATACATCGTATCGCACATATATGCTAGATCTAAGAAAATGGTACTCAGAACTCTATCCGCCACGTCTTCCCAATGCCGACATTGGGACTCTTGACGACGGCATACGCAGCCTTGCCACTCTGCTGCTCGTAGTACTCCAGCGAGGCCTTGGAACCAGCCTTGGCCCCATCCTCAATGACAGTCACGGTGCTCTTGTCCTTCCACTCAGTGGGAGGATCAATGACGACCACACGCTCCACAGTGACGCCCGCCATAGTCTTCAAATACTCGGCGGTCTTGGCTCCCTTGGTGCCGAGGTCTTCCGAGGTCAAAACCGAGTCACGGAAGCGGAACTGGCGGTGAATGTAGCCACCGCGCTCGTAGTCGAAGGTCTCTCCGTCGTCGACGTAGAGGGAACCCGCGGCTTCGCTGTGTTTGTTGAGAGTCATGACCAAGGTGTAGGGATCCCACTTCATGAGAGCGCTGCTGCGGCGAGGCCGGTCCCGTCGGGGGACGATGTGGCCCCCCTGCATCAACAGAGGTACCTTGTCCTCCGGGGCTGGGACGGTGTGTCTCTTGCCCGCACCCTGGTAAACGGTGAAGTCGAAGTAGTCATAGTACTTCTCGTCGTCGGCGATATAGATATCGGTGGTGAAGGTGTTCTCCGTGACAACGGGCTTGGCAAGCAGACCAGTCTTACCAAGGTATAGCTGGTCATCAATGGCAAATCCTTGCTCATCATCGGGGAAGAGATAATACTGGGGATACACGATGGGCGTGCCGTTGACCGAAGCCTCGTGGAAAGCAGTGTACCATGCAGGAAGAAGCTGATACCTCAGGCGGATGGCTTGGGAGATAATGGTTCGGTGCGGCTCGCTGATCAGATAAGGCTCACGACGACGGGTGTCAATGTGAGCGTGAGCACGGAAGAAGGGATACCAGATACCAGCTTGGTACCAGCGGCTCAAAAGCTCCTTGTCAGGATTGTGGAAGAAGCCGCCCACATCTGCGCCGGCAAAGGGGAAGCCCGCGATACCGTTGTTCAGGACCATCGGCAGGGAGATCGCCAGGTGCTCCCAGGTGGCTTGGTTGTCTCCAGTCCACATGGCAGACATACGCTGGGCTCCAGCGTAGTAAGAGCGAGTCAGAATAAAAGGCCGGCGGACCTCACCCTTCTTGCGCTCCAGCAAGGCTTGGTAAGTGGCATTGACAAGGGTGATACCGTTCACATTGTGGACGTCACGGTGCTCCCAGTATCCATAGTGCATGTTATCCTTGGGCATGGTAGTCTCCGGCCCGTTGAAAACTGACGGCTCGTTCATGTCATTCCAGATGAACAAGTTGGGCATTGATCCCTTGAACTTGTCGTATTTGTGCAGGCTGTTCCACCAGGGGAACGCAGCCGGGTTGAAGCAGTCGACCCAGTTTGAGGAACCGGGCCAGCACCATCCATCGTATACCTCACCGTCCTTGTTCAAGACGGCGAGACCCTTGCTGTTCAGCTCCTGGGAAACATAGTAGTTGTCCTTGTTCTTGATATGCGGGTCAATGAGAACCACAAGCTTGCGCTCCGACTCGTCAAGCTTCTCCTGCATGCCCTTGGGGTTGGGGAAGGTGAGCGGATCCCAAGTGAAGTACTTTCGGTCGTCGGTATATTCCAGGTCGAGCCAGATCACATCGTAGGGAATCTGGTATTTGTCGAACTTCGCGTCCACCTCCTTCACATCCTCGTCGGTGACATAGTTCCAGCGGCATTGGTGGTAAGCAATGGCAAAGTGCTGAGGAAGCTGAGTATATCCGGTGAGCTGGCCATAAGTTTTACTGATATCCTGAGGAGTGGGTCCCAGGAAGACGAAAAGATCGATCCGGCCGGATTCAGAAAACCAGTGAGTCTGAGTGTTCGTCTTCGAGTGGGCATTCATCGAAAGCGGATTCGAAGAGCCAGCCTTCTTGACGATATCAACCCAAGTCTCAGCCGCATTAAGCCAAAAGACACCGACGGTAGAACCCTTGCGGTGAGCCTGCATGAAGGGAATCGACCCATACAAAGTCATGGGGCTGTTCAGCTCGTATTCGAAGACATCGGAGTTGTACATCCGGTAAGGGTTCTCATGGTTGCCAGATCCGCCCCTGAACAATAGTCAGTTGAATTCGAAAATGAAATCATGGCAACGTTGATACCTAGTTTCTCTGAGTGAAAGCGAATCAGCGTGTTCGGGAATACCAAACACGTGGCTATAACCGGGGAACGTAACGTCAAGACCGACACTCTCAGGGCCACGAGGCTTAGAGTCGGTGTTGCCGCCAAAGGTCTCTTCCCACCAAGTGCTCTCGTCTTCTCCAGACTCTCCCTCCTTGCCTTCGACCTTTGGCCGCCAGTGTTCCATGTTCAACAGGCCCTGGTGATTGATCTGCACATGAGTCTCGCCATCCCTCTGGAATGACACCTCGAACGGGGCGTGCCGGATAATCGCCTGGAATTTGTCACTCGGTCCGTAGAGAACGTTGGTAAAGCCGATCTCGGTCTGAGCGTTCAAAGTGGCCGATTTGCTGATTTCCAAGCCGCCCACAACAACCCACTTCTCAGCCTCGTCGTAACGTTTCTTGTTTACCTTGCTACCATGTCGCACGTCGATATCGCCCTTCATGCGCTTCTCTTCATCGACGAGAATGCGAGCGGCACCGGATTCGAGGAAGGAGACCGTGAGAGGCAGCCGAACTTTTTCATTGGTAGCAGTAGTTTTAATCAAAACACCGGTCAATTGGCCATCTTTGAAGTGGATAGTAGCGGGGTCCAGCTCGTAGGGGGAGCTCCATGACGCGCCTTGCGCGGCGGCATTGTCGGCGAGGGCTCGGTTTCGTTTGCAGAATCCGGATTGATCACAGGTTTTGAAGTTTTCATGTTTCACAGCCACTGTCAATGGTGAGGTTAGCCAGACACTAGGGTAATTGCTGGCAACTGCAATGGGATCTTACATCCGGGGACAACAATGCATGCGATAAGAACGACCAAGGAGAGCAATAGCGTCCAGCGGGACGCAGGCTGACTCCTGGCCATGATGTGAACTGTGCAGTCAGAGGTCCTCAATCTCTAGTTGTGTACAGAGAAGGATGTTGACCAGCATCCAGAGGTCAGTTCATCTGTCAACAGGGAAGCTCCAGGCTGGCATGACGGTGGAGAGCTGGGGTAAGACACCTCAGGCCGCCAGGCTTATATAAGTTAACAGCAGGCCATAAGGTGTCGAGGTGTCTATTTTCGTGCCTGAGAGGGAGGGCACCAATGTGCCCCACCTATGTCTGGTTAAAAAAACGCTCAGGTATTTATTCCCTCTCCCTCCTCCTTTACCTCCCATCCCTTGCTGATCTCAGATCTTCACCCTCAATCCATCAAAATGTCCGACGAGCAGACGTAAGTTCATGATTGCCTTCCCAATGCCTTCTCTACTTGCCATCCACACCCATCTACTCCTCTTGTTACCCCTCCGACGCTGGCGGTGAAGCTAATCAATTGCTGCAGTTTCATTGCCATCAAGCCCGATGGTGTCCAGGTACGCCTACGTCTCAAATCTCTCGACCGAAATTATGAGAGATAATCGGTTCATTCATCAATTGAGTGCCATACACTAACGCTGTCCCACTAGCGTGGTCTCGTTGGCCCCATCATCTCCCGCTTCGAGAACCGCGGCTTCAAGCTCGTTGCCATGAAGCTGTGCTCTCCCAGCCAGGAGCACCTCGAGAAGCACTACGCCGACCTCGCCGGCAAGGGCTTCTTCAAGGGCCTCATCTCCTGTGGGTGACATCCTCGAGTCCTACTATGAACCAAACTAACCTCGATGCCAGACATGCTGAGCGGCCCCATCTGCGCCATGGTCTGGGAGGGTAAGGACGTCGTCAAGACCGGCCGTACCATCCTCGGTGCCACCAACCCCCTGGCCTCCGCTCCCGGTACCATTCGTGGTGACTACGCCATTGACGTTGGCCGCAACGTCTGCCACGGCTCCGACTCCGTCGAGAGCGCCCAGAAGGAGATCGGCCTCTGGTTCTCTCCCTCCGAGGTCCTCAAGTGGAAGCACACCGCTTCCCAGTGGATCTACGAGTAAATTCCTCGATCCACGGTGTCTTGGCCTGACGAGCGCCGCTCCTCGACTGCTTGCGGCTTAGATTTGCAGTAGTTGAAGAGTGGTCCCGATGGCTACGAAAAGCAAACAATATACAATTCATATGATTTATGAGTATGAGTACGAGTACGAGTATGAGTATCTACCATCTTAGCCCTTTCCCACTAGCCTCTTGGCCAGGCGGGCGGTCGGTGCGAGGACGGTGCGCGCAAACCAAGGCGTCGCCCCTACACTTGCAGCCAAACGAACGGGCAGTAACGCCTTTGTAATTGCATAAGCCGTCGCAAACTCGAGCACCAATCGTACACCTGTCCGCTCTTTCTCGCGTGATGCTAGCCCGGTAGCTTCATGATCTGCGACGGTGTTCACGTCGGATTCATCGACCCAACCTTTCTTCCTCAACCAGCGCCCGAACCGCACAGCCCCTTCGTCAAACGCATTCTTCTCGCCAGTACCGGACGCGAGTTCTGGCATCCAATTCCCATAATGAAATGCAGCGACCAGTCCGAACAATGGCAGCACAGCGGTGATTTCGTGGAGGATCAGAAAAGACGTGATATGGGTCATTGGCGCCCCCAGTAAGGGTGTAGTGTAGGTACGGAGAAAACGTGGTAGACGGTCATTGAATCGGCGCAGACGAGACTGAGAGTCCTTTGAGCTTGACGGAGAGGAGAGGTTTCGCCGCGACGTTCGAAGGCCCTGGGCTCGGAGACGGAGATGACGAAGAAAGCTCGGACGCTGAGATGCCATGATTGGATGTCACAAATGCAGTCGGGAGCAAACGGCGCCTCTCAGGGGGAAATCATGACCCGCTTTGGCAATGGAGCGCGGTTGCACGAAGCTAAAGCATAAGCTCGCGACGGGTAAAAGCTCGATCCCGTTGATCGCACGGGCTTTGTATCGTGCTGAGTAATCGCCTTCCGGTCGAACTTGTTGCCTCTAAAACAAGTTTGATTCCCTGCCAAGGAAATCCGTGATAGGAACGGAGCTGTAAAAAGGTTCAATTACCGGGGGAATATTGCGCGTAGATCAGGTAAAGTGCGGGATGGCCAGTCCTCGGCAGCGTAAACCATGATATTTCCCGATGCGTTCGGGTTCGGGTCATCTTTTTTATCGCAGATCCATGACGGTCCACTTCTGCCAACCTTTCCTCTCTTGTTCTTGTTCCCCTCCCATTGCAGTCCACATCGTTCGCAATGGAGAACAAGATCACGGACAAGATCGCGGCTTTGCCGCCGGACGCTAATTACTTTTCGCTGGAGTTCTTCCCTCCAAAGACCCGGATGGTGGGGTAACCCCGCGGTGGAATCCTGATGCAATGAGAGATGGCTAACGGTCGTGGTTGTCGTAGGGTTTTGCAAACCTGTCTGCGCGTCTGGAGCGCATGGCTCAGGCCCTGCGTCCGCTGTTCGTGACGGTCACTTGGGGTGCAGGCGGAAGCACAGCGGCCCGTTCCCTCGAGCTGGCCGAGGTCTGCCAGCGCCAGCTGCAGTTGACGACCGTCTTGCATCTGACGTGCACCAACATGAGC
This sequence comes from Penicillium silybi, assembly GCA_027569585.1. Classification (NCBI taxonomy): domain Eukaryota; kingdom Fungi; phylum Ascomycota; class Eurotiomycetes; order Eurotiales; family Aspergillaceae; genus Penicillium; species Penicillium silybi. The sequence goes on from JAPDFI010000048.1 coordinate 66,745, forward strand.
CGCGCATTGGTGGATATGGCTCTGGAAGAGGCCAAGGTGCTGGGAATTCGCAACATTCTGGCCCTGCGAGGAGACCCGCCTCGCAGCGAGGAATATAATATGCATGGAGAGGATGATAGCAATAAGGACTTCACCTTCGCCGTGGATCTCGTGCGGTACATTCGCAAGCAACATGGCGACTACTTCTGCGTTGGTGTTGCTGCGTACCCAGAAGGTCACCCTGCCGACGCTTTCCAGGATGTCCAGGATCCCATGCGTGATCTGCCCTATCTGATCGAGAAGACCGTTGCCGGCGCAGACTTCATCATGACCCAACTCACATACGATCTTGAGGCGTACCAAAAGTTTGAGAATATGCTTCGCAACCATGAGTCTGGAGTCTTCAAGACCATTCCCATCATTCCGGGCCTGATGCCCATCCACAGCTACAAGATTCTTACTCGCGTGACAAAGCTCAGCCATGTGCACATCCCGGCTCCCATTGCCAAGCGAATGGAAGAGTTGAAACATGACGACGATGCTGTTAAGCGGGCGGGTGTTGAAATCGTCAGCGATATCGTGGGAGGTATCCAAGAGCTCAAGTCCCCGGGCCCGCGGGGATTCCATTTCTACACTCTGAACTTGGAGAAGACCGTGTCTTTCATCCTTGAGCGATGTGATTTGATCCCGCCGTTCTCAACCATGGGTGAATCCGCAATTGAGGACGTAGATGTCTCTGTTTCTCTTGATACCCGCGCTCGCTCGCTGGCGAGACGTCGTTCTTCTGTCAATTCGCAGCCACACAACCGTGTCATCGTGGACAAGTTTTCCGGAAAGGAGTCATCGCATGACTCTGTACATGAGGCTTTGGCGAACAGTGCCGGGCTGCCGGCAATGCCTCCGGGCCGCGGAACTACTCTCCAAATCTCCGAGGGTCTCGGTGCTCTTGGACGAGAGGCTACATGGGATGACTTCCCCAACGGTCGATGGGGTGATGCGCGCTCGCCCGCGTTCGGTGAGATTGACGGCTATGGGCCTTCACTCCACGTCACCTCTGCAGTCGCTCGACGGCTGTGGGGTCACCCCGTCGAACACTCCGACATCAACAAAATATTCCGTCGCCATGTTACTGGTGAGCTATACATGGTCCCGTGGTCAGAGGGTGGCGCCGAGGAGGGCGGCGGCTTGAATGCCGAGACAGACCTGATTCGCCCCGAGCTACTCAAGCTCATCGACGGCCGCGGCTGGTGGACACTAGCCTCCCAGCCCGCCGTGAACGGCGTCCGCAGTGACGACAAGATCTTTGGCTGGGGCCCGCAGCGTGAGGGCTTTGTCTTCCAGAAGCCTTTCGTGGAATTCTTCTGCCCTGACAAGGATTACAAAGAAATCCTCAAGCCATTATTCGAAAAGCACGGCCACGACAAGCTTACCTGGTTCGCTACGAACCAAAGCGGAGCCTTCGAGTCATCTCTTCCCATACAGCCTGTTGATGTCGGTCTCGACGAGATCGACCCGAACCCGGAAAGCGTCAACGCCGTCACCTGGGGTGTGTTCCGCGGCAAAGAGATCGTCACTCCCACCATCATTGAAGAAGTCAGCTTCCGCGCCTGGGGCGAGGAAGCCTTCCGAATCTGGGACGAATGGCGCCGCATCTATCCTCACGGCTCAGCCACCGAGCGGTTCCTGAACACTGCCAAGAACGAGGCCTGGCTTGTCTGCGTTGTCGGACAACAGTTCGGCGCCGGCACCGCGCGCGGTAGTAAGGAGGAGGAGGATGAAGTCAAGTGGATGTGGCGCGTGTTGGCAGGCGAGGCTTAGACCAAAAGCTTTGTCGCATCTACATCTTCCCCCTGAACCCGGATATACCCTAAAACCCCTTTTTTGACGATATGGAGATGACTCGTTCGAACACTTGAAAAAATTTGATGGCATCATGAGATATTGGATCATGTACAGTACTCTTGAGCTTGCGCAATTCATGGCATGGCCATGTGGACGAAAATAGCACTCAACAAAATGTGGATCCAAAGTAGACTCTTTGTTATAATCATCTCGATGCGACCAAATGTGCGTCAACTCCGAAAGGGCTTCGTAAACAAATGCACCAGTCGCTCATGCTGTGGCTTTCCCGCCAATGGGACACTCGTAGCAAACATTCTATCACATTATACTTTCTCGGCAAACCCATGTCTCTCAAGGCCTTCTGCATCGGTATCTGGTGTCGCAATCCCAGACTGCGACTCGGTGAATTTCTCTGACAGATCGTCAAGGCGACCATACACCTTTTGCATACGCTTGGGGTGGTCTGTTCCCGACCTCGGTGCAAGGTAATGACCACGGAGCCTAAAAAAGTTCGTTAGTCCGAGGTGAGGGATAAAGGAGAAAGCAGAGAACACACCGAGGACCCTCGCCAGTCTTATTTGGTAGTGTTGTCGCGTAGGCACGATTGAATGCGTGGGCGTCCTCTTCAAATGTGCCACGTTGGATACTATCCCGTACCCGTGCGAAGAATTGATCCATTACATGATGATTATGCAGTTGCAAAAGCACCCAGGCGGTCATTTCCTTAGCGGCGAGGAGATGGTTCAAGTAGGCGCGGTGGTGGTGCCGACAGGCATAGCATTCACAGCCCTGTCGGAACGGCGAAGTATCCTTGGCATGTTCAGATGACCACAAGTCAATGCCAAGTGGCTGAGGCTCACGGCTTTCTTGCGTACTGGATGGAGCGGGGAAGGTGAAGTCCAGTGCAATGCCAGCGTCTGAGCATGTGCCAATGAAAGGCACAGTTAGAATATCTGCGCCAAGTGAAATATCTCGTAGAATCTCATGAGGAGTGGGAGGTTCGCTAAGCAGTAGTCGGGGAAGGTTGCCGATGTTTTCTGGGATGAAGCTCAAAGAAGTGGACTCATATAGCGCTAGACCAGACAGATGATCGCGGAACTCGGTCTCCAGATCTTCCAAATAAAGCGACTGCTGGGCGTTCTCTAATGGCAATACGGGTGCAAAGTATGCCGTTTTTGACTTCTTATCTTCTGCCACGGACGATCCGTACAGCTGCTCCAATGCATCACGAGTGAAGGCATGCGTCCGATCAACCATCTTTCCGCGCCGTCTGACACCAGGTGGCTGGGCCGTGACTAGATCTGCCAATCCAATAGCGATATCGGGCCGAAGACTTTGGATCGCCTCCACATACTGGTGGGCTGAAAGATGACGGAACCCGACAGAGGTCAAGACCGCGACGGAGGTTTCCGTGTTTGGGGGCGGGCATGGGATCGCAGGGAACCGTCGCGGGGCAAGTATAATTGGCACGTCATCAGAGGAGCAAATAAACCGCCTCAAGGGAGACTCTCCAGGTGCAACGGGGGTTTTATATAGCGGGGCCGGATGCTTCTTTTCGATGACTGATAGTCGGGGTGTTGGTTAGTCGTGTATTGTCCATATCTTGGGTAGTTGACGGGTCGAGATACATACAGTCTTCCAGTCCAATATACAGACTATTAATTGCAGTCTCCTTTTTCACCACGTCGTGTGCAATATGCGACACGGCACCCCGCGTGGTCAGTGCGACGAAATGCGGCGTCGAGATCGTCTGACGGCCGGGGATGGCCAATTTGCCAACTCGTGGAACCAGCACGGGAGCTGCAGAGCTCAGGACACTGAAAGTCATCTCGGAAGGCATGGGCATCGCGGGATCCATGGCGGCGTTGGTCATTGAATGGCCATGATGCGGTTGCGATGCGATCTGATCTTATCGGGTGGCAGAAAAAGTGTCCCCGGTTAAAACAAGGCCCCTCGCTTCCAACTACCCCGGTCCTAGCTACACATGTTCATTAGCCTGGAAACTGTTTCTACCTGAGTCAAATCGACTTACTGTCCATTAGAACTTGCATATTTTCGTCCATACTTCACTCAGGCGCTCCTCAGGATGACAGGCACGTCGCAACGAGCGCCGACGCGACGCGGAGCGCTCATCGTGGTTGAGGGACTCGACCGCGCCGGCAAATCCAGCCAATGCGAGATGCTACAAAAGTATCTAACGGAGCAAGGTCACAAGGTGAAACATATTCGGTTCCCAGGTAATTGAATCGGCCATCTATTTGGGAGCAGTTCTAACCGGTGCGCAGACAGGACTACGCCCATCGGCAAGCTCATAGATAGATATTTACGCGGCTCGGCCAACCAAGAAGACCATTCCATCCACCTCCTCTTCTCCGCCAACCGCTGGGAAATTGCTAAAAGCATTGAAGAAGATATCAATAGCGGAATCACCGTCATCGTGGACCGCTACTCATACTCCGGTGCGGTGTACTCGGCCGCTAAGGCCAACCCCACGCTCTCGCTCGAGTGGGCCTGGCAACCTGAGCTCGGCCTCCCACGTCCAGATATCTGCCTCTTCCTAAGTATCTCGGCCGACGAAGCTGCCAAGCGTGGTGGTTATGGCGCGGAGCGGTACGAGAATGAGACTATGCAAACTCGCGTGCGGGAGCTCTTCTGCACACTGTTTGAGCGCCAGAAGGACGTTTGTTTCGTCGATGCTGGCAGGTCGTTGGTTGAGGTGTCACAGGATATCCAGATCGCCGTCTCGGACTGCGTTGCGCGTCTGGATGCGATTGGGCCATTGAGGACGTTGGGGCCGCTCACGAAATAGGCCAGTGTGTTCATTTTGCAGTTTACAGCGAGTATTCATTCCACGAGTTCTGCATCTTCCCATTCGCTGTCTTCAATCACGATCTCCAGTCTGGACGGTGGAGGTGATTGCTGTCGAGTCCCGAATTCCGTGTCCGATTCCATTTCGACCTCCTCGTACCAATTGTCGTCCAATTTGGTGTCATCCTGAGACTGGGTTTCTGATGTCGGTTCCACCGAAGACTCTCGCACATTAGGTGTCTTGATCTTGCCTTTCTTAGCGGACGACTGCTTCGCAGAATCTTTGCGCTCTCGCTTTTCTTTTCGTCGCAAAATCGTTCGGACTTCCTTTTCGGCACGATTGCGAAAACTCAATTCTTGCATCATTACTGGCCATTGGACGATCTCTTTGCACGTCGGGCAAGCTCCCTGCGTTGGCACAAATGTATCGGGGTCGTCGGCGTTTTCAAGGAATTTGGCAGATAGACATAATAGATGATTCGTGCCACGGCAAGGCGCTCGTGGACACACCACGATTTGCTGTGTATCAGGGTTGACTGGCTCTTTGCATACTGCGCAGCGTAGATCATCTGCATCATCCAGCACAAATATAGATTTTTCCAGGTAGTCTTCGAGCTTGGTGTAGTCGACTGGTAACTGGTTGATGCCTCCCACCGCAGCACCTCCGTCGCCTCGGCTTGGACAGTCCCCGTCGAGGATGATCTTAGACTGCGGTAAAGAGGTCTCCACTCGATCATTCCAACTCTTCCATACGCGATAGACATCCGCGCAGAAGAATCGTACGCGCAGCGGCCAGGTAGTGAAATAGGATGACCGAAGCAGGAAATGCAGATCCTCTAGATGAGCCGTCAAGGATCTCCTGCGCGAGGTGCGCGGTACAGTCTTTCCCGTGTGCCGACAAAGGGTGACTTTTGCTTGAGAGCTGGGGAGATCATCTTCATCCAGCTCAATGTGTCGGGATCTTTCGGGGTGTTGCCAAGCCCATCTATGCAACATGAGTATGCGGCTCTGCTTCCCAGGGTCATTGAGAAGCTTACTCAAATTGAAGTGCTCCCACTCGACTCATGAAGCCTTCCACCACGAGCACCATTTCCCAGGGTCGTAATTTATCTCGCGATGTACGCTTGGCGCCACCTTTGGCTGTGCCGTTGTGCTGAGGCAGTCGTCTGATTGGGTTCGGCGTTGAGCCGATATAAAGCGAGGCGTGTCGGACGGTGGACCGAAGGAGATAGCAGCAATAGTAGGCTGGGATAGGCCGGGGCTCATCTTGGGTCTCCATGGTCAATATGGCTGCAGCTACTATCCGGCCTCTCCCATTGGGGACTGATGCATGGAAAGTGGCTATCTTGCGGGCCCACCGCGTCCGGTAAACAAGCGATCACATGACAGCATCGATGTGCCGACGAGGGATGCATTCACTTTTTTGTCCCCTTTCATTCGGGTTTCAGTATATCTCTAGAAACCGTATTGGAAATATCCGGTGATATAGGTCCATAACATAATTTACAAGGGTTTCGTGAAAAGGAAGTGGGCTAGAACCTGTGCTCGGCAGATCTCGTCGATCTAGCTTGTTGGGACGTCGGCGAATCAGCCTCACTACTTGGGTCTCCAGTCCGTGACAGAGCTAGGTGTAGATCACTATTCAGATCACTAGCATCGTGTCCAAACGTCTCATAATTGTAAATTCGTAATCTCAGAGAAAGTGCTAATTGCGTCAATTGTGATGTGATGTGATGATGGGAGGAACACTCCAGACATAGAAGATGCATCACAGAATGGAAAAACCTTGGTTGGAAACGCTCGGGCCCTGACGAAGAAGAATTGGGACAACGTATGATGCGTCCCGTTTGCGGCATTCGATCGGTGACGGTATAATTACGCCTTCCTCCGGTACGGTGCCTGCGCGGGTGCGGTTTCAATAGATTACGATACCGTAAGCTTTCGCTACCGAGTAGACCGAGTCACTCTCAGGTCGCTTTTCCGCTGCTCCGTGCGGCGTAAGTGACCGGGGCAGTACCTCTCCACCCAACTCCCATAATCTCATAATCTCATTCTATCAATTCCGGAATTGATCCTTCCCATCTTTCTTCTGATCTACACCACCCCTTCCAATCTCCTTTCTTCTCTCTACTCCATCCATCCATTTTTCCCGACAGCCCTTTCCCTCAAGTTTGATTTCGAATTCACTCCTTCGAATTCCGCAAACCCCATCCGCCCTTGTTCCCGAATTTCATCGCCCTTTCAATGCGCCCGTTCGCGCTGCAGTGATCTGTTCCTCGGCACTCGACAAGACGCGCGCAGGCCGAATACTCTCCGTCCCTCCTTTTACAAACATTCAATAACCATCGGAGATGGTGGCCCCGGCCTTGAACGGGGCAAAATCGATGGCCGGACAAACATCCATGGGCCCCCAGCCCACTCGATCCTCGAGCACGCACCCGTCGCATTCACACAATGTGCCCCTGAGCGCTCGCAGGTCAGCACCGCTCGACTTGTCCACCGTTGAGCGGCGCGGGCAACCCAATGGTCCCCGAGAGCCAGCCAAGCGCGTCCGACCTCACGCCATCCCCGAGGCCCCGACTTTCCGCCCAACGGAGGAGGAATTCAAGGACCCAGTGGCGTACATCCAAAAGATTGCCCCGGAGGGCAAGAAGTATGGAATTTGTAGAGTTGTCCCGCCGGAAGGTTGGCAGCCGACGTTTGCGATTGATACAGAGGTAGGCCTCCCACGCAATTTGTTCCTATCTGGTATCTGGCCAGCGGAACCTGCTGCAGCATAGCCGCGCATGCCTCTCAGATTGTCAAAATCTCACCTGTCAGCGATCTGAGCTAACTACGGGATCTTTCACAGCGATTTCACTTCAAAACTCGTCGACAGGAACTTAACTCGGTCGAAGGAGGTATGACCCCGTGTTCAGCTGATGCTGCCGCCGGTAGAAACACACCGGATCACGCATTCGATCCTAACTCTAATGCAGGCAACCGTGCCAACATGAACTACGTCGATGGGCTTGCCATGTTTCACAAGCAACACGGAACGAACTACAGTCGATTACCGAGCGTGGACAAACGCCCTCTTGACCTCTACAAGCTCAAAAAGGCCGTGGAGATCCGAGGCGGGTTTGAACAGGTTTGTAAGACTAAGAAGTGGGCCGAGATTGGTCGTGATCTCGGCTACAGCGGCAAGATCATGTCCTCGCTATCGACTTCGCTCAAAAACTCCTATCAGCGTTACCTGCAGCCGTACGAGGAATACCTGGCCCGGGCCAAGCCCGGAGTGCAGCAGCAGCTTGAAATGGAACATGGAGGCCCGTTTACTCCTTCGCCTCGCCCCTCGCCCATGACCAAGAAGCCCGCATTGGATGAGAATGGAACCCCTTCGAAAATCCTCGACGATACATTGGCTATTCGCATGCCCCATGCCTCGGGCACCCCGATGGAGAAACCTTCAGAGCCCACTCCGCCTGTAGATCCTACCCCTCCTCCACGCCCACCGCCGTCTGGTTTCACCCCGGTGAATGCCGCTGCAACTGGCTTTACCGCCGTGAACCATTCCCCTGGCTTTGCGACGGTGAACAATGGCCCTGCGATCAAGCGTGAGGGCGAGAATGGCACTTCGACTCCTCAGAGTATCGCTGAGCAGCATCGTTCGACGCCCGTGGCAAACGGCGATGCTGGAAACCCTGCCAAGCGTGCCATCAGTCACGACAGTGCTTCTCAAGCCGAAAATGGCGATACTGACGGAGGAAGTGGACGACGCAGCAAGCGTCTCAAGAAAGGTATTTCGATTATTTTCGGCTCTATTGTATCCACTGATCTGACCCTGAATTTTTAAGATTCACTGCCCACCGTCGCGGGTTCGCACATGTCTCTCCTTCGTCCCGCTCCGCCCAGGGCCCGGAAAGACGGGATCCAGAGAACCGGCGAGAAATGCGAATCATGTGGAAAGTCAGATGATCCTGATACAATCCTTGTTTGCGATAGTTGTGAGCTTGGCTATCATACCGCTTGCCTGGACCCTTCCACCACCGCCGCTTCCGAAAACGATTGGCATTGTCCGAAGTGCCTTGTCGGTACTGGCGAATTTGGGTTTGAAGATGGTGGCGTTTACTCGTTGAAGCAATTCCAAGAAAAGGCCAACGAATTCAAGAAGCGATATTTTGCTTCGAAGATGCCCTTTGATCCTGTTCTCAATACGCATCGCCGCGAGACCGAGGACGATATTGAAGCCGAATTCTGGAAGCTTGTTGTTGACCTACACGAGACCGTTGAGGTTGAGTACGGTGCGGACATCCATTCGACCACCCACGGCAGTGGATTCCCGACTATCGAGCGCAATCCGCTTGATCCATATTCGTCCGACCCTTGGAATCTGAACGTCCTTCCTTTCTACGGCGATTCACTGTTCCGTCATATCAAGTCTGATATCTCCGGTATGACTGTTCCGTGGGTGTATGTTGGAATGTGCTTTTCGACTTTCTGCTGGCATAACGAGGACCATTACGCATACTCGGCCAACTACCAACACTTCGGAGCGACCAAGACCTGGTATGGTATTCCCGGTGCGGATGCCGAGGCGTTTGAGTCGGCTATGCGGGAGGCAGTTCCCGAGCTCTTCGAGGGGCAGCCAGACCTTCTTTTCCAGCTGGTTACCCTGATGCCACCGGACAAGCTCCGCAAGGCCGGTGTCAACGTCTATGCCGTGGATCAGAGAGCCGGGCAGTTCGTTCTCACGTTCCCTCAGGCTTACCATGCTGGCTTCAACCATGGCTTCAACTTCAACGAGGCCGTCAACTTCGCACCCGCCGACTGGGAGCCTTGGGGTGCCGCGGGCGTGGAACGTCTCCAGGCCTTCCGCCGACACCCATGCTTCTCTCACGATGAGCTGCTGTTTACGGCGGCCGCCCGAGACACATCCATTGCGACCGCAAAGTGGCTTGCCCCTGCTCTTGAGCGAACCACCAACCGGGAGCTAGGCGAACGAGCGGCATTTCTGTCTCGCCATAGGGAAATCGCGCCTCACAATTGCGGTCTCGGCGCCGAGTCTCCGGCTGGCGATTGTCAACTTAAGTTCGTAGTGGAGGAAGAAGATCTTCCCGAGGATGACTATCAGTGCCAACAGTGCAAGGCCTACGCTTACCTTACCCAGTTCCGCTGCCACAAGTCAGGCAAAACTCTTTGTTTGTCGCACGTGGAAGCCTATGACTGCTGTGGTGACTCTCTTCCCCAGAAGCTACTGGGACCGGATCACACTCTTCGCTACCGCGTGAGTGACGAGGAACTGAAAGCGGCTGTCCAAAAGGCCCAGGAGCGAGCTAAAACCCCCGAAATTTGGGGAGAGAAGCTCGACAAGATCTTAGAGGATGAGCCGAAGCCCCAGCTTAAGGCTCTGCACAACTTGCTCAGTGAAGGTGAGAAAATCCCGTACCACCTGCCTGGCCTCCAAGACCTTGCGGCTTTCGTCCAGCGTTGCGATAAATGGGTTGAGGAAGCAAACAACTACATTACCCGGAAGCAGCAGAATCGGAGAAAAAACGAGAAGGCGTGGCGCAGAGCCAGTACCAAGGCTGCGCAGCTGGACGATCGAGACCGTGAAGTCCGCAGAGTGGATCACATCTACGCCCTTCTGGCAGAGGCTGATAAACTTTCCTTCGACTGTCCACAGATGGCGGCTTTGGAAGAGAAGACCCGCGAGATCGAGAAATTCCGCCAGGACGTTAACGCTGCCCTGATGAACCCCTCCGTACGATCCGCCCAGGAGATTGAGGACCTTGTTGAAGCCGGACGCAACTTCAACGTGGAAATGCCGGAAGTGGAGCACCTGGAGCAAATCCACCGACAAATGAAGTGGACCCAAGAAGCCGCTGGCAAGCGTGACAAATACCTTTCCCTCAAGGATTGCCAGGAATTCGTTGCCACCGGCGAGCAGCTCGGTCTTGCCGACAACAACGAGCATTTAGTTCATTTCAAGGAACTCCGCCGTCTTGGTGAAGCCTGGGAGGCCAAGGCCCAAGAACTGATGTCGGTGGAGGCCGTTCACTACCAGCAACTGGAGGCGCTCTCCGCGCAAGCCTCCCGTTTCCCTGTTTCCCCGGACACCCTTGCCGCCGTTGATGCTATCTTGACCAAGCAGCGAGAAGCGCAGAAACGGATCCAGACGCTCTATGAAATGAGCAAAGACAGTGATCTGAGAAACCGGCCTAGGTACAAGGACGTTCGTGAGCTCACTGAGTCTTTGGAGCAACTGAACAGCCGACCCATCGGAGCCATTGATCTGGAGCGCGAACAGAAACGGCACGAGGACTGGATGCGAAAAGGCAAGAAGCTCTTCGGCAAGGCGAATGCCCCTCTGCATATTCTCAAATCTCATATGGAGTATGTTGAAAAGCGCAACTCGTACTGCTTCGATCTCGAAGACAGCTATCGGCCCCCTGTGGAGCCTTCATCACGAGACAATAGCCCAGAAGGTTTGCTTGAAAATCCCCCCAGCAATTTGTGGGGTCCCAAGTCGCGAAAGCGGGATGTGTTCTGCATTTGCCGGCACGCGGAGGCAGGCATGATGATCGAGTGCGAAGTCTGTCATGAGTGGTAAGTTAGATGTTTTTGAAAGTCTCCGAAGAGTGGTTTCTAACATACTGTTCAGGTATCACGGTAAATGTCTCAAGATCGCACGAGGCAAGGTCAAGGAGTTTGACAAATACACCTGCCCCATCTGTGACTGGCGACAGAAGATTCCTCGCGATGCAGCCCGTCCCAAGTTGGAGGATCTCCAGGACTGGCATGCAGAGATTCCCAATCTGCCTTTCCAGCCGGACGAGGAAGAGGTCTTGGACAGTATTGTCAACCAAGCACTCAACTTCCGCGATTTCCTGCAGGGATTCACCAACGCCGCCTGTATCTCCCCCGAGGAAGTGCCTACTTTGATTTTCTACTTGCGCAAAATTGAAGGTGCCGAGGTTCTCTTGACCCAAGAGACGAACTATCTCCGACAGGAGATTCACAAGTGGGCTCCTGTTGCGCCGGAACCCCCGCCGATTCTGGAGCAGTCCTTGTCGACTCGGAAGCCGCGCCCGACCAAGCAGCAAAAGATCATGGCTCAGCTTGGTGTGGATCGTCCCGAGGATCTTCCAGAGCATCTGCGTACGAAGCATATGATCTCTGCCAAACGCAAGCCGGTCGACACCCAAGCAACTTCTCGCCCATCTCTGCAGCCAGCGCCGCCGACTCCAAGCAGCCAGCCTCCCGCCACTGGGCCAGCCCTGACTCCCATGTCGGAGCCGAGCGCTGCTCCATATCCTTTCTCTGCAAATTACTCCTTGCCAGCTAGCGACTCCACTCCTGCATTTGCACCAACCTCTTCCGCTTTCCTACCCCATGCGGTGGCAGGCCCCTCATCTCCGACTTTCCTCCCGCGCTCTCCATCGCCTGCTGGGCAGGGCATGGAGACCTCTCTCTTCAGTTCGCCGCGCTTCGGTGGCCGCGAGCCTCAGTTCGTCAGCAGCAGTCCGCGTCAGAATCTGGACGACGTATTCGCAGATCTTACCAACCAAGACGTTGACCCCGATGCCGAGCCCATGGAGAACCTTCATGCCACTGAGGCCCTTGAAGCACTGAACGCGAGCAACGGCACCAGTCGTGCGGGCTCCGTGCATGACGAGTCGGCTCCTACTGGTGACGCTCAACCTGCCGCCGAACCAGCCGCGGTCAAGAAGGACAATGCCGAGCCAGAGAACCCCCAGTCAGAGCTCTGATCGGCCGATTGTATCGCTTATCATGAACGATTTTCTTTTCTTTTCTTTTTTTTTTTTTTTTTCCTTTGTGTTATCGAAGTTTTTGAAGGTTCATTCCGGACTTTTGTTTTCTCCTTATCGGATTCTCCTCTCGATCGCGTTTGTTTCTTTGAAAAGGTGTTCATATTAAGGGGTCACGGCCGGGCGATGTCCGCGGAGTTCTGCAGCGTTTACTACCTTTCTTGTGTGTTCTATTTTCTATTTCCCATGCCAGCTAAGGCTATGTTTGTGATGATCGAGGCAGTTCTGCTTTCCTGACTTTTGCTGTTGCCAGTCACCGTGTAATACTAGTTGAATGCAGTCATTGTTAAACGGGCCTTGAAATCTTTCGTCTTCAAGGTAGTTGTATCGACTATTAGATCACATCTGCGTACGCTCCTAATGAAGCTTGACCTCCTGTATGGATGAACAGCACATTTACCCCGTCTAGTCCCCGCTGTCGTCCAAACTCTTGTATCTCGTCTTCCTTCACCCAATGCATCATCGCTCTAGCGACCTTGCCCGTATACACCGGATCTAGAATGATACTCTCCGATTGTGCCATCATCCCTATCGCCTCCTTTGTCTCCGCATCTAGAACGCCATATCCAGTCCCAACAAACCGATCTTCAAGCCGCACATCATCCATACCAATAACCTGTTCTGCACTGGGCCTTTTCTCCCCATTGAGCCCAATCTGCGCCGCCGCCCGCCTGGCAAAGGTCAGAACTCGGTCTTCGTGATAGGGTCGAGGCCTGGTCGGTGAATTCAGAACACCGATGACCTGCCTCGACCCCGTTCCTGCCAGCTTAAATCCGGCAATTAGTCCGCCGACAGTACTGCCACTACCGCATGCCACAAAGATGTAATCGAATCGGCCCGAGCCCTCGAGGTTCATCTCTCGCTCCTGCATTTCGATTTCAAATGCTGCCCGCGCATACCCCAACCCGCCGAGCGCATGGAGACTTGCCCCACCGGGGATCCAGTAAGGTCGCTCTCCGCGCGCTCGGAGTTCCTCAAGAACGGGGTTGGCGTCATTGGCGACAGGGTCACCTTCATTCAGAACCCGCACTTCGGCGCCGACAAGCCGGTTGATCTGTACATTTCCCGAGCGTACGAAGGCATCTCGGTCTTGGCTGGCGCGAAGCCCGCCGCCGGTGCCGCGGGATAGAAGGACTAAGGCCTTGAGGCCTAGCTTGCGTGCAAGTGCTGCGACTTGAACGGTGTGGTTGCTTTGGACTGCACCCTCGGTTACGAGGATGGTGGCTGGGCCATCTAGTTTCTGCGTGGTGGGGTGGTGTTCGTGGTAGTGGTACGTTGGTGTGGAGGATAAGATGTCTGGCACGATGTATTCGAGTTTGCGGTATTTGTTGCCAGCGCATGCGAGAGGTGCTCCATGGTCTTCCCGTTTGGCGTAGATGTTGATCCGTGGTTTGTCTGATCTCGCAGGGGTGATTGAAAGTGAGGGTAGTGGATGGATTGGTGAAGGGTGATTGTATAAGATTGGGTGACGAGGAAGCTCGGCGAATGGTCCAGGTAGATGGACAGTCGAGCTCGATTGTTGAGATGATCCAGATATCCTCGGTGGCTGTGAGGATAAAGAGGATTTCTGAGTCATTTTGAACACTCAGACGTCTGGGCGCAATCGTGTAGAACACAACGTTGAGATTGCGGGGATCGACAGTATTGTTCTGCCGGTGACGTAGCCGAATATCACCCACAACACAACCTCAATACTTCAACACCTCAACACCATGACCCTCCGCCAATTCCTGCTCCAATTTCTGCGTGAGGCACGCCAGGTGCACTTCCAATTCCTATCCGGTGCATTTACTGAGCCTCCGGTATATGTCCTGGGCAATCCGTCCGCCGACCTTGACTCCATCATCTCCGCCATCGTGTACTCCTACTGTGCCAGCAACCGTCTCCCTAGCACAACCCCACGCCCCTATGTCCCAATCATCAACCTTCCCGTACCCAGTGGCCCCGAGCTATGTCGTCTACGCCCAGAGTTTGTCACCGCACTATGGCTGTCAACCAGTTTCCCCGCCCTGGAACCCGACGCGCGCTTCGAGAATTCTTCCGAGTCGACAGGGAAGCTCCTAGGCGAGCACATCGTCACGGTTGCGGACTTTGCGCAGGGTCTACGGGAACATAAGACTGCTCAACAGCTCGTTGCAGACGTGACCATGGTTGACTGGAATGCGATGCCGCATCGTGTCGACGGGAAGAAGGGATACGGCTCCGTGGATGGTCTGTCAGAAGTGACTTTCCGCACGGTAGGATGCATCGACCACCACGTCGACGAGCACTTCGTACCTACCCACGACGCCCTCTCTGCCAACCAACCATTGGTAATCCAGCCAGGCCCCGGGTCATGTTCGTCTCTAGTCACCAACGAAATAGTCAGACGCGGTCTCTGGGTCCCAGACGCGTCGTCCGAAAGCGCACAGCTCGCTAAGCTGGCACTGGCCGCAATTCTGATCGACACGTCGAATCTGACGGCTGAAGGGAAGGTAACAGAGGTGGACATCGAGGCTGTGAAGTTCCTGCGTGAGCAGGTTGCGAAGGAGGAGTCCAAATGGAACGCAGAGGCATTCTACGAAAAGATCCGCAATGCGAAGGAGAACAGTTTGGACTTGTTGAGTTTGGATGAAGTCCTCGATCGAGATTACAAGGAGTGGTCTGAGACTACTTCGTCTGGGGAATCCGTCAAGCTTGGCTTTTGTTCTTCGGTCAAGCCGATCCGTTGGATTGTCCAGAAGGCGGGCACGTCTCAGCAGTTTCTGGATGCAGTGCGTGCATTTGCTGCCAGCAAAAAGCTGGATATAGTGGTTGTGATGACCTCGTTCAGCTCCGCCGAGGGTGAATTCTCCCGAGAGCTGTTCGTTTGCGCGAGGGGCGATTGCGATGCTGCAGTCAAGGCGGCCAAGACTTTTGTTGAGCAGGCAGGGCCACAGCTCGGTCTCGGACGTTGGTCGCCGGTGGACTGCGAGCGCTCGGATTCAACAATGGATGACATTCAGTCTACACTGGAGGGAGACCTGGGTCTTTGGAGGCACTTGTGGCTGCAGATGAATACAACTGCCAGTAGGAAGCAGGTTGCACCGCTGGTGCGGAAGGCGGTGGCCAGTCTATGATACAGGTACGCTTTTTTCATGCGCTCCAAAGTATTTATTCGATACGACGGGGGAACAATGTGAGAAAAATGGATATTGATTTAGTTTTCTAGCAAGAATCCATCAAACCGGACGCCAAACACCCAAGTCAGGAGGCAACCATTTGTGCTAGAAAATGAAGATGGAATGCAATATATGCAATGCTCCAAGCCGACCTGATGCAAATGCCAGTAGGAAAAGAACAAGAGACAACCCATGACAACGCTGGCGCGAAGGACAGCAGCAAAAATATGCAAGCAGAACTGAAATAACATCAAATAAGGGCCTCCAGGTAGATTCTATCGCAATCAAAATGCGGACGGGTCAACTCCAGTGATGACTGTTTGTCAAACACACTCCCATTCACAGAATACACACCACCGTGCAACTCGGTCGGCGAGGACTAGACCACGCCAGGTGCCTCGTTCGCCGATCTTGATAACGGTCTCCCATACACTGCCCTCCGCGGTAGCATCTGTGACGGAGTCGGATGGGTTCTCGTTGCTGATCATGTGGTCTGCCTTCCGAGTGAGACGCAGGATCTTGCCCGAGGGAGACTGGATGGCCAACTTGGCAGGCTTTTCACGCCCGGAAGCAGACCTGGTGGAGGAGATGGCGGAGGTAGATGCAGAGAACTCGTTTGAATTACTTGACACGGTTGAGCCACCCGCAGTGCTCGATACCATGCTCAGCGCGCTCGCGGGACGGTTAAACACTGATGGCGAGGCACGTCCATTCGATGAGTAGTCATCCTTTGGCGGGGCTCCTGGGTTCGCAGGGTGTTGGCGGACGGCGAAAACAAAGGTGTTGTTGACTGCGAGACGCGAACACTGTGGCTGCATGATATACAAGTCGTGGCGCTGGGCATGCGGAGTCGGATGTCGAAGCACGAAATCGTAGGGCGGGTTCTCTCCAGTGTGCATGATCGGAAGAGCCAGAACCATAGGGTGCGGGATATCTCGGCTGCTGTGCATGAGACCCTTCTTGCCGGCATAGACCTTCAATACGCCCTGCCCCTCGTCGCCTGGCAGAACAGCCTTAACAGTGATCCGTTTCTGGCCTCGGAACCAGTCCGGCTGGACCAATGCTCGCTTGCGGATAATGTCGCCGCTTTCAAAGAAGTCGCCGTCGGCGTCACGGGCAAATGCAGGAGACTCGACTTCAGCAGCACACTCCACATCAGGTGGTACCACGAGACGGATTTGCATGCACTCTAGTCCCTCGAGTCGCATCAAACTAGTATCGTAGTCAGGAACCTGTACATTCAGCTTGAAGTACTGCGGTGACACTGCTGGTAGTGCTAACAGGACATCAGGCGAGACCGGAGGGCAAATATGTTGCTCCTCGGGGTAAAGAGGAACGTGAGTATAGCAGATGTCGAGCGGGCGAGCAAGGAAGTACCAACTTTCCGCGACAGAAGAGTTGTTCGTTACGAATCGGCTTCTCTGCGGATTTGTCGGGTTGGCCAAGGCACAGTCCATGATGCGCCATTCACCGTCAACCAGGACAGCATTCCACCAATGATTAGGGCGAGAAAGACTATCAAGGTCCAGCGCATCGCCAGGCTGCTTCAGGAAGCCATGGATCACTTCGGTGTGAAGTCCAACAGAGCCGCACATTTCGTGTACCAAAAGTGCGATCTCTTGGGGACTGCCGCGTCTAGCCTGTAGTACTCGCTTCATGTCGACATCGAGACCATCGACGGGCTCCTCCCAGGCAATCTTTTCACTCACCCATGTGAAGATCGCACGAAGCCGTTGAACATCACTCTTGTAGGGGCGAGTAATATAGCCTTGGGCGAGGCTGGTTGGATTTGTCATTGGGGGAAGACTACTGATGAAGCGTGCACCTTTGTCGACGAGAGACAGGTTTGCACTCTCGAAATTTGTGGGCTCACTGATTGGAAGGCCATCAATACTTTCATCACCCTCTGCGGTGTCATAGAGCTCCTCGACCGCGTAAATAACTGGATGATCCATCATCTGGCAGCGTTCGGCTCGTTCAATGCGCTCGTTCCTACTAGGAGATGATGCGCGGTTGACGTCGCGGCGAACTTGGACCCAGTCAATGGCGCTAGCGCTAAGTCCCATATCTCGAGCACTATCACGCGCTGATTCTCGCGAGGTGAGGAGAGGTGATATCGTATCAACCACCCTGTGCCCCTTGGTCGGAGATCCCGAGCCACCACTATGGCCAACGGAAATGCTGCTTCTTGCGCTCGCAGCACCTGTCTTTGCGGACTCGAAAATCTTCTTAAAGAAGCCCTGTTTCTTGGTCTTTGGAGTGGAAAGACCACCAAACACTCCACCCGAGTCACCCGCATCGTGATCAGCAGATGACCATGGGACAGCAGATGATGCCCCCTGGCGAGAGGTATTGTGGCTGGAGTGATATGAGATGCCGGTCATCGGTGTTTCCGGGCGTTCCATGTTCCCGACATCACTGAAGCCTCGAGAACGAACGGTATCCATGGCTGTGCTGGGTCTTTCATAACCGCCAGTTCGTCTTGCGTAGCTACCCGCGCTCGTTGCACTGAAGCCGCCAGCGGAAGGGCCACTCATTATGCTCTGATTCGTCTTGTCTGTACTGGTAGTCATTTGTGTACCAACACTTTGAACGCCACTAGAATTGGTGGCACTTGACTTGTTGGTGAAAGTTCTGTTGAGAATGTCTCCACGCAGATCTTGTCCTGACCTTCTGGATCGAAGATGAGGGTCCTGAGCTGGAATAGAATTGTGTCGCGCATGATAAGTGGCATGTTTGGGTGGCGGCGGTGGCGGCGCATCGTCGTCCACAGTCGGTCCTTCTTCATCCCGGGGAGGCCGATTTTGGTCCTCCAGTTGACGAAGGCGGCTTTCCATCCTTTGCACATAATTGTTCAGCTGAGGAGGCCCATCCCCATGGTAGTCATGTGAGTAGACGCTGTTCCTGTGTACCAATCCTGCGTGGGGCTGTTGGTTATGCCCATCAAAGCCCATTGAAGTCAAGGGACGACGCCTGTTAGCTGGCGGAGTTTTGTCATTGCTATCATCATACATGTCCCCTGTCCAGGGATTGTTGAATGTCGGAGGAGGGGAAGGCGAAGGAGCATGACGAGGAGAGGGCGAAGCTTGGCGGGGTAAGCCCATATCTTCCAATGAAGTCATAACATCTTCCATCGCATCTCTGAGCGGAGATGGGGTGTTGCCATTTGCATCAGATTGTGCCGAGACAGCTGAGTGAGCCGAATGCGTAGAAACTGCCCCTGGAGAGGGGGTGCGCGCAAATATCACATAACGGTCGTTCATATCCAAAGGCTTGGGAGATCGTGACGGCTTTGGAGAGTGTGCTGGGGGCTGTGGAGAGCGCAGAAAATGCTGCGGCTGATCTATGAGTGGCTGGGGAGAAGGCGTCCGTTGATGCATGTGTGGCTGGGGAGAAGGTGTTCGTTGATGCATGTATGGCTCAGGAGAACGCGGTGGTTGGTGCATAGGCGGTTGCGGAGAACGCGGCGGCTGATACATATATGGCTGCGGGGAATGCGATGGCTGATACATGAATGGCTGCGGAGAGCGCGGCGTTTGGGGAGACGGAGGTTGAGGGGATCTGGAAGGTGGCCGACTGATAGCCACGCGATGCGGAGGGGGCGGAGGCGGAGGAGGCGACTCATCGCGCTCTTGCAGGAACATCGGCGACACTTCTCGAGAAGATGGACGTGAGGATGAGATGCTGCCTCGAGGCACCAAAGCAGACGGCGAGCGCTCCGGTTCCATTGACGCGCGAGGAGATACAGCTGGGGAAACGCCGCGAGATGAGGGCCGAGAGGATACAGAGGAGGGACGGGACAAGGGACTCTGGTTCTTGACCGCAGATGCATGAGTGCGCAATGGCTTCACGCTCCGAGGGACGCCCCCACCATCACGAGGGGGTGTTTGGGGGATCGAGCTCTTCACTGGAGCGTTGGATCCGCTCCTTGCTAGCTCTGATGAAGGAGACAGTGCTTCTTTGTGCGCTTGGAAGGGCTTTCGGAAGACGGTTTTCGTTTTCTTCGGGGCGGACGTGGGATTGTGGATTGGAGAGGAGCCGGGCAAGACCATTGGGCTGGTATCACGGCTAATTGGCACAAAGTCCTCGCTCATGAGCTCGACGAAGTTGGACGGGAAGAGCCCAACCGCACGTCTATCGCGCCGCAAGCGACCCATCCACCATTGTCCGTCTCCCGCATTCAAGCATTCGATCAAGTCTCCCTCCACAAATCCCAAATCCCGGCTTGTCTCTCCGCCCCATGAATAAACAGCTCGGCACCAACACGGAAACCGCGAAGGCAGTTGAGGTGCGCTAAGCACCATCGCGAAAGAGTGTTAAATTGGCCGGTCGCACTACCGGAGTTGGAAACAGTTCTTGCTTCCGCGATCAGGTCTAGTCGGGCTATTTGATACAAATATGTGTGGTGTAGCAATCGGTGGGCGTGGTCTCCGGGATACTTCTAAGTTCGTAGCTGGGGAGTCGAATGGGGCGAGGTTCGACAGGGGTGGAACGGGCTCATGCAACGAGCATTGTGGAGAAGGTGGGTGAGAGAGATTGTCGGGTCCAAATTGTTCAAAGAAATGCCAGAGGAAAGCAACAGTAAGAAAGGGCAGGGAGAGGGAAAGGATCCTACGGTGAGGCCCGAGCTGAACTTGGGTTGTTTACGTGGTGACCCAATCGGGTCTAGCGGGCGGAGACCTGGCTTATCGATAAGCTTAATGCGCTTAGGTCATCGATCTGGTTTCCAGGGCATTTGGCATTTGGCCCTCATATTTTACTATTTGTATAGGATGGGTTACATCGATAGTTGTCGGGAAAGCGATCTAACTATTCGAGCTTCAGCATTCGTAGCCCTTTTTCTGGTTGTATAGCTCCCTCCCGTCCTCTGACCCATGGTTTGATTGTCGCCGCAACTTGGCCCTAGCAACCTCCCGCACCCCCACGCCTTTGGGGGCCAAGAAACAACAGCCCTCATGGAAAGTATTCGTATCGGCGTTGACTTGAAGAAACTTAGACAATTTCTATCGATGCATTTGTCAAGATTACCGGCCTTATATACCCCCAGTGGCCTTTCCATAGTCCCCTGGTTATCCCATACCTAGATACATCCACAAGGAGACGCCTTGAAATATTGAACTTGTCAGTGCGTGAGAATAGTCTTTCCGATCCCACCTGGCATATGAGCTGGGATAATTCATAGGCACTGACCAACGCTCATCACTCCTTATGGACGCCCAAAACGATAACGACTTAGCATTCGCAGAATTTACCCTCGATTTTGGCAATATTCTGCTGCCTATTTCAAGATCCGTGGCTTGTTTGGAGGAAAAAATTTCCTACACAGTCGTGACAGGCTAGTCCCTGGGAAGATCGGTGCTTGATTCATTCCATTCCGATACCACCGCGTCGGGGAATATTGCATTCCAGTGGACATGAAGAATGGCGAGCCACATCGAAACAGTCTTCCGCAGGCGGAAGTCGAGCCCTGTCCCTTGCATATGCTTACTCCTTGGCTGCCATTGTCCAATGAATGCTCGTATAGCCCACGAGTTTGCTGCACGGCTAGGGGGAGACTCCGAATGGTCTCTCGGGCCGAGTCCCTCCAGTTCGTTCGGAATCGGAAAATTAGTTGTACCTCAATCTTCCCCAGCCACATATACATTCCAAAGTGGTGATGAGCTGTCTATCTTGGCCATTCGTGCAATTTAGTCAAACTTCTGTGGCAAGATCAATGCCTCCATTCGTTTTGTCAAATATGCAAACATGTTTGCGGGCTTTGACGGCTTTGCATTGTGGCTTTCTGCTTTTGATCTGCATACCTGGACGGGACGATAGCTTAAATTATTAAAATGCCAAGTTCCCCAGGAGCTATTACAATGTAGATTAATGGTCACCTTTATTTATCCTTGACCCAAGTTTGGCCAAACCCATTGACTGAGGGTAAAGGTCTTGTATCACTCGTTTCATATTTGTCGATACTTCCAGGAGGCCATCAAATTCAATGGCACCCTTGAAGACTCTTCTGGCCCTGGCCAGCTCTGGGCTTGTGCCCTTGGCATGGGCAAAGAGTGTCCACTTTGACTTGAACCTCACTTGGCAAAAGGGAGCGCCTGATGGCAATGCCCGAGAGATGATTTTCATGAATGATCAATTCCCTGGTCCGGAGTTGCGAATTGATCAGGGAGACGATGTCGAGGTAAGCTTCTTTTGCTGTTCATGCTTTTCGTCAAGTTCATTTCATTAACGAGCCCTAGTTTGTCGTTCATAACAACATGCCTTTCAACACCTCCATCCACTTCCACGGAATCGAGCAACGTAACACTCCGTGGTCTGACGGAGTTCCGGGCTTGACCCAAAAGCCAATTGAGCCTGGTCGCAGCTGGACCTACCGATGGAAGGCTACTCAATATGGAACCTATTGGTATCACGCTCATGCCCGTTCCGAAATGGCGGACGGTCTTTATGGCCCAATCTGGATCAAGTAAGGCTCCTTCTCTTCCAAATGCTTCCAATGAGACTAATAATCCTAGTCCGGCCCCTGGGACTCCTGACCCTTTCCATCTGATTTCCACGAATCCCGTCGACATTGCAGCTATGCAGAAGGCGGAGAAGAACCCTCATCTCGTCATGCTGTCAGACTGGGACCACTTGACGGCTGCGGAATACCAACAGGTCCAGGAGAATTCCGGCCTGGAAATTTTGTGAGTCATCAAACATCCATTTCCGGTAAGATTATCATGTTAATGAGGAAACAGCTGCATGGATAGCGTTCTTATCAACGGTCGCGGCGCCGTGTACTGTCCTGGAACCACCAACATCTCCAGTGTTGAGCTGCCCTACCTCAAGACTGCCATTGATAACCAGCCTTTGACCGATAAGGGGTGAGTTATTCTTCCAAAATCTATGCTATCATGCGCTTAACTTTTTTTTTCTCCTAACCCAGATGCTTGCCCAACATTTACGAAACCCAAGGCAACTTTCCCCCGAAGAACGAAGCGGCTATTCCTCCGGGCCTCAACTCTGGCTGCAAACCGACCACCGGATTGCATGAGATCATCACCGTCAATGCCGATCATGGCTGGGTCAGCTTTAAGTTTATCAGTGCTGCCTCCTTGAAGGCCCTCATGTTCTCTATTGACGAGCACCCGATGTATATCTATGAGGTTGATGGAAGCTACATTGAGCCACAGCTTGTTGAGAGCGTTTCCATTTTCAATGGAGAGCGCTATGCGGCCATGGTCAAGCTCGACAAGCCCTACAAGGACTATACCATCCGGGTTCCTGACACCCAAGGTGACCAGATTATTTCTGGCTTTGCGACCATGCGGTACCAGGGCTCTGATAACATCTATCCCTCTCAGCCTTATCTGGATTATGGTGGTCGAAACACGTCCGCTTCGGTCAAGTCCTTGGACCCGAAGGCTATGAAGCCCTATCCCCCGGTCACTATCCCCAGACACGCCGACCAGCTGGTCAACTTGACTCTGGGCCGCTGGGGCTCTTCTTACACCTGGACTGCGTCGGGAAACGCCCTGTATGATGTGATGGCCAACTGGGACGACCCCATCCTCTACGATCTGAATGCCAAGAATAACCTGGCGGACCAGGTTACCATTCAGACCAAGAACGGCACTTGGGTTGATCTTCTCCTGCAGCTGGGCGACATGCCCAACACGCCCGCTATCCAGGCTCCCCATGTCATGCATAAGCACTCCAACAAAGCATTCATTCTCGGTGTTGGTCCCGGCTTTTTCCACTGGGCCAGTACTGAGGAGGCTTACGCTGAACGCCCCGATCTTTTCCAGTTGGACAACCCTCAGATGCGTGATACATTTGTAACGAATGGTCCCACCGGCCCAACTTGGATGATCGTTCGGTACCAGGTAGTCAACCCGGGTCCGTTCCTCTTCCACTGTCACATTGAGCCACATCTTTCAAATGGTATGGCCGTTGCACTCCTTGATGGTGTTGATGTATGGCCTCAGGTTCCCGCTGGTGAGGATCAAAGTCCAGGTGCCGCCCATGGACAGCCCCCTCACAGCAGCACCCCTAAGCCTCAGTCTACACCTACACGCACACCTACCCCTACGCCCCAATATACCCCAAGACCTCCCAGCTCTGCTCCCAAACCTCCCCCCGGCTATATTCCCCGGCCTCCATCCAGCTATACCCCCAGGCCTCCATCCAGCTCTGCGACTCCTCACCCCCAATTCACTTCCAGTCCGCATCAAGCATCACCACCTCCAGTGACTCCCACTGTGCCCCAAGCAACCCCTGCAGATGACAATGCGGAGCCCTACGGCTATTGGCATGAGCCTCAACACCATCATGAAATTCAGCTTAAGAAGGCTGGAGTGGTTGATGTCATCGCAGAGGCTACCGAGATCCCTGAGGCACCCACTCAGCAGTCATCCCGCCCAAGTGGGCAGTACCAGGCTCGCCACTGGTAATTCACCTATGTTGCACCTTCTGATTGTACCAAAACTTTGGGTACGCATGCATTTTACTGGCTCACCACTCTCTAATGGTCTATAATATCTGTGATACCATAGCTCTAGAATTGAGAAACTAATTCATTAATTTCTTAATTTCTTCATCCCTGTTCTTCGAAGTCGTACTGCTTTATGTCCACTATTAATTACTCTTTGCGGAAATTGCGGTCCGTAGCCGCGGACCCACCTCGATCGTAGATCTCATCCCACCTATGACGGGTCGTGTGAGCTCTGGAAATGTCTGACACTAGCACTCTGCCTGTCAGTTGGTTGAGGCTTAAACTTACCGACCTCAAGGCCAGAGTTTATTTCGGTTGACACATACACGTCCGCATTTAGGTAATGATCTGTTTGACCGACAGCGTGCTCTCCACGTTTGGATCATTTTGCCAACAGCAGATGAGAGGAATCACATCGTAGGAGCTACGTTCAGATCGGGGAGGGATTTTCTAGAATCCGATTAACGCCACCACGCATCTGCGAACGCGCTTTTGCTTGACCAGTGGTGTATTAGATCTGCGGACGGCTCCGGGGTTTGCGTTGGTGGGGGGTCCTCCGTTGCGATCGAAAAATTTTGATGCTAAGAAGTCATGACGTATCGTATGCCTTGGCATGGTACCTCAAGAGGATCTACATGTTGAGGCGCTTTTTTTTGGCTGATATTTGCAGAGATCGTACCTTTTTGGTGGCTTGTTGCATTCCAAAAGTTTCAACAATTTTTGGAAAGATATTTTGATGCTGCAGATGACTTTCGCCAATTTTTCTGAGTATCAAATGGTTGAAGGAAAGATAAAAGACACTCCTGGCCACAATGCGATTTAATTAGACTTGCAGCCCCCGCCTTTCTTTCTTCCTTATTGTAGTCGTACCATGAGGCAAACCTTGGAAGATGAGGTACATAGGGCACGGGTGTCACGTGAGTCATGGATGGTAGCGGGTGTAACCTTCTGAAAACGGAGACAACATCCTCCAAAGTGCAACGATCGTCAGATTTTGCCTGTCTCCAATGCCCTTTCCGGTCAATTCAATTATTCATATGTCATGGACAGTGGTCTAAGAGTCTATCTTCAAATTCTATGCTTGGTTCAGTGGATGTCACATCCGCGAACAGCAATCGGGATTAAGAAGCTATCATCGGTTTCCCCTCGGTTTCCCGTACCTGTGTCATTCCGTAAATTGGGCTCAGGGTCCAATTGGGAGTACCCAGGGAACCGAGGGTCACCGAGGTCCACTCTGTCACTATCTGGTCTTTGCAAGCAAGAAACATTACAGTTTTTTTTTTTTCTCTCCATACATGATTGACCACAGTAACCGTGCCATTGGTCCATTGGTTTGTCTTGAGGCTTCCATATCCCGGCCCACCGGAGTGCTACCCGGCCCAAGCCCCATGGAGCATGTTTACCGTGGGTGAAGCTTTTCGGGCTCAAATTTCTCGCAATCTAGACTTGCTTTGCATGGAGCAAAACAGGATAGAAAGTTTTGACGAAGAATCTGTTCCCATGTGTCAAGCGGACCCACAGACCGGTGATGCTTTGCGATCTGAATCTGCTCCATAAAATATACTTCCGTCATGGCATGTATAAAGTATCATCCCCTTTAATTCGCGCCGGCTTCTGGCCTTTCTTCTTTCTTCTTTCTCCGTAGAGTTCTGCACCCCTGACTGGCATCAGGCTTGACAATGGAAAGCCTCAGTCGTGTGTATCTCTTCGGAGATCAGACTGCTAACTTCGACTTGGGTCTTCGCCGCCTGCTTCATGCAAAGAATGACTCCTTGGTGAAGGCCTTCTTCCAGAAGTGCTACCATGCTTTGCGCACGGAGATCAGCCAGCTGTCGCCGTCGGAGCGGCAGATGTTCCCTCGTTTCACGAGCATCGTTGATCTTCTGGCACGGTACCAACAGTCGGGACAGAATCCAGCCTTGGAAAGTGCTTTGACCACTATCTATCAATTGGGAAGCTTCATTCAGTAAGTTTTCTTGGAATGACCAGAGTGGAAGTTTTTGCAAACTAACGATTTCTTGACAGCTACTATGGAGACCTTGGTCATGCTTATCCTCTGGGATCTGAGAGCTGCATCATTGGTCTTTGCACCGGTCAGCTCGCTTCTGCAGCTGTGAGCTCCTCGCGAACTGTGGGTGAACTCATCCCTGTCGGTGTTCAGACCGTTGTTCTGGCTCTTAGACTTGGCTCCTTGGTTATCAAGGTGCGGGACCTTGTGGAATCAGAGGGACCGTCCCCAAGCTGGTCTGTTTTGGTCTCCGGAATCCGTGAGCCAGAGGCCGAGCAACTGATCCAAGGCATTGCCGAAGCAAATGTAAGTAAATCCTCGACTTTCTATTTACTTGAAACAAAAAAA
Organism: Penicillium silybi; assembly: GCA_027569585.1. Classification (NCBI taxonomy): domain Eukaryota; kingdom Fungi; phylum Ascomycota; class Eurotiomycetes; order Eurotiales; family Aspergillaceae; genus Penicillium; species Penicillium silybi. Next base: position 93,154 of record JAPDFI010000048.1, read on the forward strand.
AAGGGGTAAATGCTAATATTTTAAAGGCTCTGCCTCGTGTTTCGCAGCCGTATATCAGCGCCATCAGCCAAAACGGTGTTACTATCAGTGGCCCACCTTTCTTCCTCGGAAAGTTCATCGACGAATGTCTCTCCAGGGAGCAGAAGCCCACCAGGGTCCCAATCCACGGTCCTTACCATGCCGCTCATTTGTACGATTGGAGAGATATCAACCGAATCATGGAGTCTTGGCCCAAGGAGGAATTTGAGGACTACGTGCCTCAAATCCCGATCTTGTCAGGCGAAACAGGGAAGCCAATGGAGGCCGGAAGCGTGGAAGGCCTTTTGAAAATCGCGCTGAAGGAGATTCTGTTGCGGCAGCTTTGCTGGGACAAGGTTGTCGACGCATGCTCTTCAGCTCTGATGTCAACCAGCTCGAAGTGCACCCTGCTTCCTATCTCCACCACTGCGACACAGAGTCTTTACACATCGTTGAAGAAAGCTGGCATCTCAGATCTCGATGTTGACGGTTCCATTGGCGAGGTGAAGAAGGACGCGGAAGGTGATAACCATACTGGCCGCTCCGAGCAATCGAAGATTGCCATTATCGGCCTTTCTGGACGATTCCCCGAGGCTCCAGACACCGAGGCATTCTGGGATGTTCTCTACAAGGGACTCGACGTTCACCGCGAAGTGCCCCCAGAGCGCTGGGATGTGAAGGCCCACGTTGACATGGATGGAAAGAAGAGAAACACTAGCCAAGTCCAATACGGCTGCTGGATCAATGAGCCCGGCCTTTTTGATCCCAGGTTCTTTAACATGTCACCTCGCGAGGCTCTGCAGGCGGATCCTGCTCAGCGTCTTGCGCTCCTCACTGCCTACGAGGCTTTCGAGATGGCCGGCTTCATTCCCGACAGCACTCCCTCCACGCAAAAGAACAGAGTTGGCGTGTTCTACGGAATGACCAGTGACGACTACCGTGAGATCAACAGCGGTCAGGACATCGACACCTACTTCATTCCTGGCGGCAACCGTGCTTTCACACCCGGTCGTATCAACTACTATTTCAAGTTCAGCGGCCCCAGTGTCAGCGTCGATACAGCTTGCTCGTCCAGTCTGGCTGCCATTCACGTTGCTTGCAACTCCCTCTGGAGAAACGACTGTGACTCCGCAGTGGCGGGTGGTGTCAACATCCTGACCAACCCGGACAACCACGCTGGTCTTGACCGTGGTCACTTCCTCTCTCGTACTGGAAACTGTAACACCTTTGATGACGGCGCCGATGGCTACTGCCGAGCCGACGGCATTGGCTCAGTCGTTCTCAAGAGACTTGAGGATGCTTATGCCGATAACGACCCGATTTACGGTGTCATCGGTGGCGCTTACACCAACCACTCGGCGGAGGCTGTCTCCATTACTCGTCCCCTTGCCGGCGCTCAGGCTTTCATTTTCGACAAGCTACTCAATGAGGCCGACATTGATCCCAAGGAAGTTAGCTACATCGAGATGCACGGCACTGGAACTCAAGCGGGTGACGCTGTGGAGATGCAGTCAGTGTTGGAGGTATTCGCCCCTGACTATCGCCGTGGGCCATCACAGTCGCTTCACCTGGGCTCGGCGAAGTCGAACATCGGCCACGGAGAATCTGCTTCGGGTGTCTCAGCCCTGATCAAGGTGCTCGTCATGATGCAGAAGAACATGATCCCACCCCACTGTGGCATTAAGAATAAGATCAACCAGAACTTCCCCACCGATCTGGCGCAGCGAAATGTGCATATCGCCATGGAACCGACTCCCTGGAACCGTCCTGAGGGTGGCAAGCGCAAGACCTTTGTCAACAACTTCTCTGCAGCTGGTGGAAACACTGCGCTGTTGATCGAGGATAGCCCTCTGCGCGAGCGCAACGGAATGGACCCTCGATCTGTGCATGTGGTCACCGTTTCTGCCAGATCCCAGTCAGCCCTCAAGAACAACGTCGCCGCATTGGTCCAGTACATTGATACAAACAAGAACCTGTTCAACATCGATGAGTCCAGACTCCTTGCCAGCCTTTCTTACACCACCACCGCGCGACGCATTCACCATCCCTTCCGAGCCACCGCGACTGGCTCCACGCTGGAGGAAATCCGCAATGGCTTGACTTCTAGCACAAACCGCGAGAGTATCACCCCGGTTCCTGCCACCGCACCTGGTGTGGGATTCGTCTTTACTGGACAAGGCGCTCAGTACACCGCCATGGGAGGTCAGTTGTATGAAAACAACTCTCAGTTCCGGGCTCACGTCGAGCACCTCGATTGCATTGCCCAAAGCCAGGGTTTCCCATCGATCATCCCTCTGATCGACGGTAGTGTCCCAATCGAGGAGCTGAGTCCCATTGTCACTCAGCTGGGAACAACCTGCATCCAGATGGCGCTAACCAAGTTCTGGATCTCTCTTGGAGTTGCTCCTACTTTCGTCCTTGGTCACAGTTTGGGCGAATACGCTGCCCTGAACGCTGCCGGAATTCTGACTACAAGCGATACTATCTATATGGCTGGTCGCCGGGCACAGCTGCTCACTGAGCAGTGCCAGGTTGGAACCCATGCTATGCTCGCTGTCAAGTCCTCAGTGGCCCAGGTGAAGCAATTCCTGGACCAGGACGCCGCTGAGGTGGCGTGCATCAACGCTCCCAGCGAGACTGTCATTAGCGGAGTCGTTGATGAGATTGAGAAGCTCGCCGACAAGCTTGCCAACGAGGGTTTCAAAGCTACTAAGTTGAAGGTGCCTTTTGCGTTTCACTCTGCCCAGGTTGAACCTATCCTCAAGAGCCTCGCAGAGGTCGCCAGGGGTGTCACCTTCCATGAACCCTCTATTCCCTTCGTCTCTGCTCTCCTCGGAGATGTTATCAAGGAGGCCAACCATGAAGTTCTTGCTCCCAGCTACTTGACTCGCCACTGCCGGGAGACTGTCAACTTCCTTGCTGCTCTTGAGGCTACCCGCCACGCTAAGCTGATGAACGACAAGACCCTTTGGGTCGAGATTGGCTCTCACCCCGTCTGCTCAGGAATGGTGAAGTCCACCTTTGGTCCTCAGGCAACAACCGCGGCATCTCTTCGTCGCCAGGAGGATACCTGGAAGGTGCTGTCTAACAGCCTTTCCGCGCTATACATGGCCGGTATCGATCTTCACTGGAAGGAGTACCACCAGGACTTTAGCTCCATGCACGAGGTACTGTCACTTCCCGCCTACAAGTGGGATCTCAAGAACTACTGGATCCCTTACACCAATAACTTCTGCTTGTTGAAGGGTGCTCCGGCCACTCCGGCCACTCCTGCAGCCGAGGCCGCGCCTGCCTCGACCTACTTGACAACTGCTGCCCAAAAGGTCATTGAGACTAGCAGCGACAGCAAGACGGCAACTGTGGTCATTGAGAATGATATTGCGAATCCTGACCTGAACCGTGTTATCCAAGGTCACAAGGTTAATGGAGCTGCTCTTTGTCCATCGTCGTTGTACGCCGACATTGCTCAGACACTTGGTGAATTCCTGGTGAAGAACCACAAGCCTGAGTGGGAGGGACATGGCTTGGACGTCTGCAATGTGGTGGTTCCCAAACCCATGATTGCAAAGGGTGGAAAGCAGCTTTTCCGAGTCTCGGCCACTGCCCACTGGGCCGAGAAATACGCCCAGATCCAGGTCTGGTCTGTCACACCGGAGGGCAAGAAGATCATCGACCATGCCCACTGCCAAGTCAAGTTCTTCGACACCAGCGCCGCCGAGCTTGAATGGAAGCGCAACATGTATCTCATCAAGAGAAGTATTGCGCATCTTCAGGAGAGCACCGAATCTGGCGAAGCTCACCGAATGAAGCGTGGAATGGTATACAAGCTGTTCGCATCTCTGGTCGACTACGATGAGAATTTCAAGTCTATTCAGGAAGTCATTCTCGACAGTGATCAACACGAGGCTACTGCGTTGGTTAAATTTGCAGCCCCCCCAGGAGACTTCCACCGCAACCCCTTCTGGATCGACAGCATTGGCCATCTGTCTGGCTTCATTATGAATGCCAGCGACGCCACTGATTCCAAGAATCAGGTGTTTGTCAACCACGGCTGGGACTCAATGCGCTGCTTGAAGAAGTTCGACCCCAGTGTGACCTACCGTACATACGTTCGCATGCAGCCCTGGCAAAACTCGATCTGGGCAGGCGATGTATGGATGTTTGACGGGGATGATATTGTTGCTGTGTTTGGTGGCGTCAAGTTCCAAGCTTTGGCTCGGAAGATTCTTGACACTGTTCTTCCTCCAGCCGGTGCTGCTGCTCCTGCGAAGGCGAAGCCTGCCCCCATCGACGTTCAGAAGCCCAAGGCACCTCCCAAGAAGACAACTACTCGTGCTGCGCCTTCTCCCAAACCTGCTGGCCCAAGCATTATCACCAAGGCTCTCAACATCTTGGCTGAGGAAGTTGGTCTTTCCGCATCCGAGATGACAGACGACCTCAACTTTGCGGACTATGGTGTCGACTCTCTGCTTTCTTTGACTGTGACTGGCCGCTATCGCGAGGAGATGGGTCTCGACCTCGACTCCTCTGTCTTTGTGGATCAACCCACAGTCAAGGACTTCAAGCAGCTTCTGACCCAGATGAGCCCTGCTGAGAGCAGCAGTGATGGATCTAGCAGCGAGCATGACTTCTCCTCTGCTGCCTCCTCGACGGACATCTCTTCTCCCAACTCAAGCGCTCTCCCCACGCCCGCAAACGAGAAGACCATGACCTACGAGCAGAATGATAGTATGAAACAGATCCGCGAGATCCTGGCTGAGGAGATTGGAGTTGAGCCCAATGAGCTCGAGGGCAATGAGAACCTGGCTGAGATGGGCCTGGATTCTTTGATGTCGCTCACGGTCCTTGGAAAGATCCGTGAGGCTCTGGACCTCGATCTCCCGGGAGAGTTCTTTATCGAGAACCAGACTGTCAATGACATTGAGACCGCTCTCGATCTGAAGCCCAAAGCTGCTGCTCCCGAGCCTATCGCTCCCGAGCCTATCAAGCTTCCACAGGAGATCCCAGTCTCCGCACCCAAAGTTGCCTCCAGCAATGCTAGCCAGCACCCTCCAGCGACTTCCATTCTGCTGCAAGGAAACCCCAAGACAGCAACTCAGAAGCTGTTCCTCTTCCCCGACGGCTCTGGGTCTGCCACTTCCTACGCCACAATCCCCGGCATCTCTCCCGATGTCTGTGTGTACGGATTGAACTGCCCCTACATGCGGACTCCCGAGAACCTCAAGTTCAGTCTGGACGAGCTCACCGCTCCCTACGTGGCTGAGATCCGCCGTCGCCAACCTCACGGCCCATACAACTTCGGCGGCTGGTCAGCAGGTGGCATCTGCGCCTACGACGCAGCCCGCCAGCTGATCCTCGAGGAAGGCGAGCGAGTCGAGCGTTTGCTTCTCCTTGACTCACCTTTCCCGATTGGTCTTGAGAAGCTTCCTCGCCGTCTCTACCGATTCTTCGACTCAATCGGTCTGTTCGGAGAAGGCAAGGCTCCCCCGCCCAAGTGGCTGCTTCCTCACTTCCTGGCCTTTATCGACTCCCTGGACGCGTACAAAGCTGCTCCATTCCCTTTCAACGACAGCAAGCTGGCCGACAAGCTTCCTAAGACTTTCATGGTATGGGCTAAGGACGGCGTCTGCAACAAGCCCACTGATGCTCGCCCAGAGCCTGCTGAGGATGGAAGCCCTGATCCCAGGGAGATGCTCTGGCTCTTGAACAACCGCACTGATCTCGGTCCCAATGGATGGGACACCCTCGTTGGACCGCAGAACGTGGGGGGCATTACCATTATGGAGGGAGCTAACCACTTCACCATGACACGTGGCGAGAAGGCCAAGGAGCTGGCGGCGTTCATGGCTAACGCGATGAACACCGCTTAAGCGAAATGCACTTTTCTTTTTACTTTTCTTCTATATATTGAGACTGTGTTTGGAGTTGGATGTTGGATGTTTGATGATTTGTTTTCATTTTTTTGTGCTTGTCTTTCCACTCCTTTGGCTCTTGGATTCGTTACTCGTTTTATTATCAGGGTCTATATATACCTCCGTGAACCTGTTATTAGGTCTTTATTACATTAATGATGGAATGCAGAACGTTCGAAAATGAGGGCATTCCCTTTAGTCACTGGCTAGATTTTTTGAGAATCGAGATGCAGGGCCAATGCAGGGTCTAGTTCTCGGCCAGAATGATAGGTTGCATAAGGTAACGCTCAGCTGCAGGTTGCTCAGAGCTTGCGAGTAGTATGCGTCATAGATCAGAGGAGTTGGGACGTGTCTAGACAGTCGTGGTTACATCGGCTTCATAAACTTTCACTGAGCGGGGTTGGTTGTATAAGGGATATTGAGCATCTGAATTGAGCTGGCTCCACCTACGTATAGAGCAAGGAGAGGAAGAGAGCACGTTATTGTGTACTATGCGCAGTGTATTGCCAGCATGGCCAAAGATAAAGCTATTGCCTATCCGTACATGCATAAGCCAAGTCAGGCCGAATCTCTAAAAAGGCATCTCCGAACTAAACCGCAATGCACTGCCTCGTCCAGCAAGGCCATTGCCATTTCCATTGTGGTTAACGCCAGGGCTGGTCGGTCGACTACCAGCCCATTTAGGACTCCGCGGCTGGGTACTGGTTGAGCGAGTCGAAGGTCGGTTCTTGCGAATTTCGCGAAGTTCTTCTTCCTTCTTGCGTAGCATCTCATCTAGTGCAGCGAGGGTTATTTCAAGCTCCTCGATCCGCGCGATGTGACGAGCCTGGTCGCTCTTTTTGTTGATCTCCCGGAGTTCCACGAGGTTGCCTTCGACTTTCTTCGTCAGGGCTTCATTCTCCTCGCGCAACTGGCGAGCTTCGTTGCCAGCTTGAGCGGCCACTGTTGACGCGGTTTGGTATTGTTCGCGGACGTATTCTGCCTGGTTTTGCGAATACTCGGCCTTGCGCTCGAGGCTTGCATTCTCCTTAGTGAGGCGACGGATCTCCTCACGGGCAGTTTCTAGCTCAGCCAAGGTACCTCCGCCATTTTTGAGCTCTTGTCGAGCTTCCTCGAGCTCTTGCTTCAGCTTCGTGCGTTCATCCTTGATCTTGGAGAGATTCTCCCTTTGGCTCTCAACACGTTGTTCCATGGAAGTCTTGCCTTCTGTCAAGCGTTCACAAAGCTGGCGAGTCTGATGTAGGTCTTTAGTTCTACTTTCGTAGCGATGCTGTAGGTCGCTCAGGGCCTTCTTGAACTCTTGCAATTGAGCCCGAGTCTCGATCAGCTCGTTTTGCAATCCATTCTTCTCCGCTGCATGTGCATTCTTCATTTGAATGAGGTTCTTTTCCAAGGATTGTAGGTCACGGTCCAAGGTCTGGCTGGGCGCCTTAGTTGAGTCACTCAATTGACTGGTATCTGGTACGTCGACCCGTGCACGTTTGGTTGTGTAATCATCACCAACGTCATCCTATAAACTTCAGTTAGTCAAGCTCCAGTTGGGGAAGGGAGGACCGGACTCACCAGTGAGCGCTTCGGGGCTGTCGGCATCGGCTCATCAGATGAAGGGTCGGATGAATCTAATTCTTCCTGGGAAATAAAGTGCAAAGGTTCGATGCTAGGGAGTGGCCAGCTGGCGAGGCTGTCAGATAGATAGCCGAGAATTTCCTCGACATCTTCGTAAACACCCAGAGCATCGTCCTGAAGATCGCCAACTTCATCATGGAGGTGAGCGGTTTCTTGCAAAAGAAGACGTAACCGCTCTGATTCTGTTAAATCTGGCAGGCAGCGTCCGATATGTTCACATGTGTTGGCAACAAGGAACCAGATGACAGGAAGAAGGCTTCCGTTTCGAGTGTAAGTTGTTCGAATGTGCTGGACTGATGGGCTCCTAGGGTCAAAGGACGTGTCCAGGGCGAAAATCGCACAAGGTGACTTGAAGAGCTCCTGTACACCGTCATTGCCGTGGATTCCAAAGCTCAGTGAACCTTTAACCATGGAAACCTCCACGCTGTCACCCAGCTCTGCACGTGGCTTGGTGTAATTGAAGCCTTTGCCTAGCAAATAACGCTCGAGGATCTTCTGCTTCATCTCGCCCCTAATTTCAAGGATCACATGAAGATCGTGTGTGCCTGCGAGTTGAATCCAGTATTTAAGAAATAGAAATTTCGCACTGGAATACTCGGCCCATGAAGCCTCCTGTTCCAGCTCAGAATCGTTGAATTGGCAGTGCTGGGGAATGTTCAAGTCTGGGTGAGTCGAAACGTTATTGAAGCGTGCAATGACTTCATGCATCTTCGGCAACAATTTTGCTCGCTAGGCGCCAATGTCAGACCAAGTCACATGCAGCGTGTAGTGTAGAAACTTACTTCAATATCCGAGTCCTGGGAGGTGGGACTGAAGCTTAAAAAGAACTCTCGCATGCTGGAGGCTGCACCTGTAAGCACCTTCTCGTAGTCGTCTTTCACGCGGGAATCCATGGGAAGCGTGATAGCAAACTCAGACGGCCCGAGACGAACTGAGCCCGGCGCAGCGTCCTCGAGATTCTCGACAGTCAAGGCGCTAGGCTGGATTGTTTGCATTGACGTCGGATCCCCATGAGTCAAATGTGAGGGCTGTAGCAGAGACTCTGGATGATCATGGTGAATTGCAGTATGAGTGTGAGCGATAGAATCCTTGTCAACCCGAACGCTGAGAGGCGCAGTCCTCTCTGGAACAGACACTGGCACTTCAGCTTCAATGTCGCCCACGGAGGACGGAGTGAGCTTGTCGTCCATGTCCGAAAGAGTGACCGAGGAAACTCGCGGAGGGCAAGCCACCTTGGAAGAGGGCAACTGGCGAATTGATGACAAGATCAGAAAGATCCTCGATCGAAATGATCTAGCTGATTTGAGATTTAAGAGGTAGAGGTTCGAGAAACGGTTGTTTTTCTTCTGCGAGACTCAAGCGGCGACTCGGGTAGTGAGTGGGCGCAGATGAAGAGAAGTAAAGCGTGGGAAAATAGGGAGCTGGGTATGGCGCGAAGATTGCGGACGCTTGGGAACTCAGATAAGGATTTGGCGAAGAAGACAAGGGCTCAGTTGGGTCGCATCGGCGATCTAGGTCGCGCGGGAAGAGAAAGGTGCTCTCGAGCTTCTGTAAGTTAGCCATGTTTGGAGCTATCGGATGAGCGGATGGGAAGATGGGAAGGAGAGAAGATGCAAGGCAATCAGGGCGACCATACACAACAAGAGCTGCAGGGGATTTCAAAGAAGGCGCAGTCCCAAACCATTCACGACAGGGAAAGTATCGAGGTAGCGAAGTATAAAAAGGAAGAACAAGAGCGGACGGCGAAGGCGACTCGGCCGCGGACGTCCTTTCACGTGATGCTTATCGCGTATCAGCCCTGCACATCGTGATAAGCACACTCTCTCCACTATAACTCCGCTTGCAACCCCTCTTCTTGAACTTCACCCTTGCTAACCGCATGAATCCTATCCGCCGGGTAGCGGTCATTGGAGCTGGGCCTTCTGGCCTGGCATCGGTAAAGTGAGTCCCGCGCCAGCCGTCTTCAATGGCATCTTCATTGCGCCCGTAAATGATATTATCATTATCCTTTTGAATCACATGTTAATTGACCAATGCAGGTATCTCCTGGCTGAGAAGCACTTTCACCAAATAGATGTTTTCGAACAAAGAAGCTCTGTTGGTGGAGCCTGGAACTACAGTCCTAGTTCCTGCAAAAGAGCAGTATCGACCACAGTCCCTCATCTGGACCCCCATGAGCCAATTGAGAAGCCGACCTGGGTTGATCTACCCGATGGGACAAGCGAGGCTGTCTTCGTGTCGCCTTTATACGATAGACTTGAGACCAATCTCCCCAAAGAGTTGATGCGCTATTCCGATAAAGCGTTCCCTCCGCAAGCACAGCTATTTCCCAAACACCACACGGTGAAGCAATATTTGGAAGATTATGCCACGGAATTGAAGAATATCATCCACTTCGAGACTCAGGTGGTGGACGTGAGATTGCAGGACTCCAGCTTAGGTACATGGGACTTGACCACCAAAAATCTGCGCACGGGGGTCACAAACTTGCACGCATACGACGCTGTGGTGGTGGCAAGCGGCCACTTCACCGTCCCGTTCCTCCCGGATATTCTAGGTATCCAAGCGTGGGACAAATCATACCCGGGGGCCATCATACATTCCAAGTTCTATGATTCTCCGGAAGCCTTCCGGGGCAAGAAGGTGGTTGTGGTAGGAAGCTCTGCCTCTGGGCTCGACATCGGTTCCCAGATCAACGAAGTGAGCTTGGGCAAAGTTCTGGCCTCCCAAAAGTCCGAATCGTACCTGGCCGCTTCATTCTCATCGGATAAAATCATTTGCCCAGAGATCGTGGAGTTTCTATCACCAGAAGATCATGACCGAGCGATTCGCTTTGCAGACGGCCGTATCGAAGAGCAAGTCGATGCTATCGTCTTCTGCACGGGGTACTTCTATTCGTTCCCGTTCTTGTCATCTCTCAGCCCTTCAGTTGTCACGCATGGATGGCGAACGATGAATGTATACCAGCAATTATTCTCGATTGATCACCCAACTCTTGTCTTCCCCGTCCTATCGCAGAGAGTGATCCCGTTCCCCATGGCCGAGAACCAAGCGGCTGTCTTCTCTCGTGTTTGGTCGGGGCGGCTTCGACTTCCTTCGCGTGAGGAAATGAGAGCATGGGAGGAGTCTGAAGTCGCGGCCAAGGGGGATCAGAAGGCCTACCACATCCTTCCATTCCCGCAGGACGCCGACTATTTGAACCTCATGTATGACTGGGCAGCGTCGGCCGAGCCACGTCCAGGGCTTGAGAACAGTGGGAAAGGGAAGCTTGGTTCGTATTGGGGTGATAAAGAGAGGTGGATGCGTGCCCTCTTCCCTGACATCAGAAGAGCATTTGTTCAGAAAGGCGATCAACGAGGGGAAATCAAGTCTCTCGCACAGCTCGGTTTCGTATTCGAGGAGTGGCAAAGGGAACAAGAACGAGGGAGGTTATAAACCTTGGAAGGAGATCAATAAGTGAAGGGGTATGTATAGCGAGAATCGCCGGGGCGGGGGGGCGCTGCTGAAGTCGTAGAGTTGTGATCTTCAGATGATCATTAGATTAGACGTGTATTGAATAGGCCTCGAATGTCCCTATAGGCATCTTCGAAGACCGTCGCTGTCAATGCAAGAGCCAACCGTGGAAGTGTGGTAGAATTCATGCCCTGGATTTTCCATGCCAGATTAGCATTTACCTTCATCTGTCTCAATTTCTCAATTTCTTGTCTGATCTCTACTTTTTTGTAGATCTGTGTAACAATGGTAACGAAAAACACCGGGTGTCCCTCAAAATACGTACTATTACGACTGTATTACCAAGCACGATTAGAAACATTGAATCCTCTTTGTGCTGCATCCGCGTCTTTCAACTTGCACGCGCTCTCCCCGAGTACTCCTTTCCACGCCATGTGTCCGGTGGATATATGACATGCACGCATCCGTGAACAGCTGACGAAGCTCGTTTGACAGCGCGCGCTTTGACGGGGTGCGATGGACGGTGCGATGGACGCCACCGATGATTCCACGGCAGCGCATGCGCTGCCGTCATTGACCAAGGTCCCGATCGCGCGGCTTTCTCCAACTCTCGAACAGCTCGAGGAGAAATGCATACTTGCGACCGTTAGCCTCGTTTGGCCGTATTCGTCCTCGACCAAGTCTCTTAGCCTTTCCCTCGCCGAACCGGATTTTCGCCTACGTCGGTCAAATGGACAAGTGAAGGCGATCTTTCACGGGCGCGTCGCAGAAAAGGTCGCGGAAACGCAGGTCGGGATCGGCGATACTGTTCGTCTCGCGCTGAATGCCGCAGACTTTGTTGGCACCGATGCGGCCACTCAAACACCCGGGAGAAATGTCGCGTGGGATCTTCACTTTGACAACGGCGTGTCGTTAGAGGTATTATGGACTTGAAGCCCTCTCCTCTCGTTCAAATTGCTAATATCGAAGTTTCAGATCAACCGCTTCTCGAAGAATCTCTCGACAGTGATTATTGAGCAGTCCCCTCGCGCATCGCATGATACAGAGCTGCAACCGCCCTCGACCCCCCGGGTAATCTCGATAGACCCCATTCCAGACACAGCGCATGGGCCTGGGTCCTGGGTATCGCCCGCATTCGCGCGGATTGGCCGATCCCTGTTCAAGACAGCTCGAGATTCTGCTTTTGATCCCTTTGCGGAAGAGGATGGAACTATTCCTGGGAAAGGGAGGAAACGGCCGAGATACAGCTTCCAAAGGGACGAATGGCGCATTGCAGACTCATCGGCAAGTCCTCGAGAAGATGGGTCCGAGGATTTGGAAAATGATTGGGAAAAGGAGCTTGAGAATGAGGTGGATGCCCAAGTAGACTTGGAGACCACTCCGGAAGCTTCCCATGAGAATGGTGCTCCTGCTCTCGATGATTCCACTGAGGACCAGGCAAGCGTTGAAAGTCCATTGCAAGATCGTTCATCCGTTTTCGTGAAGCCATCCCTCGATCTTGCTGGAAGCCTTTTCGGGAAGCGAGCACCTCAATCAAGCAATGCCCCGACTGGCCCGATTGGAACTGGCTTGCAAGGTCTCTTCGGAGCGGCCTCCCATCTTCCTACAGATACGCCGCACCTCCGTCCAGTGCCATCTCCGGGCCTACCAATCCCTTCGCCCATAGTGTCCAATAATAACAACGCCCAAGAATACTTTTCGCCCTTCCACGCTCAACAGCAAGCACAGACTATCCGATCCATCGTGACTGGAACAGACGCCGATACTACTGCTCTATCGCAGAGCTCTGCCGTTTACATTTCACCAACTTCACAGTCGCAAGCAATCACAGCTCTTACAGAGCAACTGGAAACTACACAGCATGGACAGACCCTCTCAAGCCTGACAGTACCGGGAGACCAAGCATCACCCTTGAACAGAGCGACAAGAATTGATCCAGCCGGGGACAACAATGAAACACCTACGGAGTCGACGGAGTTCTTCAATTCGCCAACATTCCAGGAACATCCCGAGTTCAACGAGCCGGACATTGAGATGGGGGACGTTGGTGATATTCAGACGATACCTGTCGCGGAGCCCGTCCATCGTCCACCAGAGCGAACAGACGAAGCTGAAGAAGAAACAGATGCGGAAGAGGACGTACCACACCGAGAACCCGCAACTGCGGCAGATGATGAAGAATCCGACGTTGAGCCCGTTCAAGAATCACTGGTGCGAGCAGACCGTGCCCACGATGAGGCTGCCGTGCATGCTGCCCGCATAGTGGTTGATATGGAAACCGCCGAAGGCGAGCCAGACGAGCACGTACCGGAAGTAATTGAAAGTGAAGACGAAGGAGACGAAGCCGTGGAAGCATCTCGGCCTGCTGAGCACCGTTCACGCAGTCGCAGTCGCAGTTACAGTGATGAGAGTGATGAAGAGGATGAAGCCCTCTACGACGAGGATGATGCAGCGGATTCTATGTTAGAAGATGACGAGGATGAGGAGGACTATGATGACGGGGACGGGTATAGTGGTGACGAGTATCCCCATGCTACGCATCTGCCGCGGCCACAACAAACCCAGCCGGAAGTTATCGTACTGGATAGTGACAGCGAAGACGAGCTTGCTTCGGACCAACCTACCGGAACGCCTTTGCAGCCAGCACAACAAGAGAGCAGCTACCACCCCGAGTCATTCATAGAGACTCGCGGTGCGGACTTTGCAGCAAAGGAGGAAGGAGAGGAAGAGGATGTCTACGAGTCAGATTCTGATGCGATGGAGCATAGAGATCAAGGTGACGACGATGGACGAGTGGATGACACTGACATAGAGGATGAATCTTCAGTGGACGAGTTAGCACACGATCATTACGCCGACCAACACTCCAGACGCAAACATTCTGTGGAAGAAGAATCTGTCGGGGAAGAGGACGATGATGGGGGACTTGACGCGGAGGTGGCTGAGCTACGAACAACCGGGAATGACACCAATATCGGGGAGAAGCCGGGATCTGTCATTGATATCGATTCGGACGAAGACGAACCCGAAGAGGAGCCCGAGGCTGAATCTGACGAGGAATCCGAGGAAGAAGCCGAAGAAGACCAGCAAGCAAGTCCTGATGAACCAGGCTCCCCGAATCAAATGAGATCTGCTTTTCACGGCCTGGATGGAGCTAGTGATCGAGACCGGCTGCAGTCTCCCGTCGATGCGGAGGGAGGCCAGAAAGAAGGGCCTAAGGGAGATACAGTCTCCGAACGGCAATGGCGAGATTCTGACATCAAGTTTGAGCTCGCAAACGGTGTATCGCCTGGCGATACTGCAAAGCAGCTCCTGACTCCCGATCCTACCCAAGAAGCTGCTTCTGGTCGTCGATCCACTCCAGTCAAAGAAAAGATGGCGCTCGCGCCCGCCGTTGGCAAATCAGGTCCTCCCCTGGGTCTGAATATCTCCTCAACGCCTGGCTTGGAGACCGCTGCTAGCGAGGAGGAGGCTACGCTTGATGAGGACCTTCTACCTTCTGAACATCCGGCAGCTGAGGACTTGCCCGGCATTCTGCACGAACAAGAACACCAAGATGGCACGCACGATGCGGATGTTGCTGTGCCCACCACTGAACATGTTGGGGTCGATGGGAACAGACCCAAGACTTTGGACCACGACAAAGCTCCTGCAACTCCGAAGGTGGTGGTTACCAATCACCCAGTTCCCGACCGTCACGCCCATGGATTGCGCAGCAAACTGTCCTATTTCGCCCCTCTCGCCACTCTCATCGATCACTACAACGTCTTGGTGGACACGATCTCTGTCGTCCACGAAGCAACTCCAATCGCCAAGGGCAGCTCCGGCTCAAGAGACTATTTCATGACTGTCCAGCTTACAGATCCCTCTATGGCTGGCACCACTCTCCAAGCCCAGATCTTCCGGCGTACTAAATCGGCCATGCCGTCCCTAGCCGAAGGAAGTGCAATCTTGCTACGTGACTTTAAGGTCCGTAGTTATGACCACTCGATCATGCTCGTCAGCGTTGAATCCAGTTCATGGGCGGTGTTCGATGGCTCCGCGCCAGAAGCACAGATGAGTGGACCACCGGTGGAATATGGCTCGGAGGAACGTGCCTATGCGAGCGGCCTTCGAAGATGGTACACCCAAGTCGGCGCTTCCCTTGTGGCCGACAATCAACTTCAGGCATCGATTGAGAGAGACAGCATGGACAGGGGCGTTACACCTAGCGATATGGCAATCAGCGATGCGGGAAGCCTTGACTCAGGCACCCGCGGCGACTCGCTCTCGTCTTCTCGAGGTTTGCGGCGCTCACGGCGAAGCAATCGGCGGGTGACAATTCATGAGCTTCGAGATGGAACTCGCTATACGGAAGTCGGCTCTCCCGGAAGCAGAGAGAGCATTCATGAGCTGCGGGACGGCACGGTCTACGCTGATCTATGAGGAACATGAAATAAGGATCTATTCATAGCAACACGAAACGCATCAAGTATCGTTGAAGAATCTTTGTAATGACACTCCACCATGACCGTAGAACCACCTCTAGGCTGTAGATGTTATATACTTCTAAAGAATCCCAATATTGCTCACATCTTGCTCTTCTCGCACTGGAAATAATCAGCACTGATCGCAGACTGGATCAACTGATTCGCAATGGCCGTCGCAGGCGGCAGTCTCAAGCCGCCCTTATACTCGGGAGGCGCATTGCCATGCAAGTCACTCGTGCCAATACGCAGAGCTTCCTCCACCTCCTCAATATCAAACCACTTCGCATCCTCAAGCTCAGGATCATGCTCCAGATGGATCTTCTCATGCGCGGCATCACTGCACTGCGCAATCGCACCGATCATCAGGTTTGCCGGGTAAGGCCAGGGCTGCGACGAATGAATAACGACACGAGCAAGCGTCACACCAGCCTCTTCCCAGACTTCTCTGCGGACGGCATCTTCGATCGACTCCGCCGGCTCAATAAACCCGGCCAGGGTCGAGTACCATTTCGGCGGGAATCGCTTCGACCGGCCGAGCAAGATGCGCTTGCCATCGGCAGAGACGACCGCCACGATGATGGTGGGGTCGGTGCGGGGAAAGGACAGGTTCGAAATCGTGTTTCGGGTGTTACACGCGGGACGCTCCTCAGGCAGGCCCTGCGCAGTTCGTGCAGCGTCTGTCGGAGGGCAAACGCGCTTCGTGCCGGCGTTGACGGACAGCGTGGGGTTGCCGCAGGTTCCGCAGAAGGTATTGCGGTTGTTCCAGTCGTTCAGCGCGCGCGCTTGTGCGTAGATAGCAGCTATTGAATATTGTGAGATGGATTGCTTTCCTGCGATACCTAACAACCCCGATTTGCAAACATACCTTCGTCTGGAGTAAAGGTGGTGACGATTCTCGCCTGGAAGAAAGACAGTCCCTTCTCCTCCATAGCGCTAATGACATCCTTCGCGGCCGTCTGCTGCGCCTCGGAGCCCCTGGGTGTCACATCCAAGGCAAAGTACGGTACTCCAGAGTAAATCTTCCACGCCATACTGCCTTCTTTACGGCTCTCGTCCATACCGAGGAAGATCATGGTGGGGTCCGTCTTGCGCGAATCGAAGCTCTTGATCATGTCCTCCTCGGAGTGATCGAAAAAGTCTTGCGGGACGAGCTTGCGCACTTCCTCATATTTGGCATAGTACAGCTCAGAACGGGAGTGAGTCAATGGAGCGAGGTTGTTCAGCAGAACGAACTGAGTAGACGGGTGCTTCAGGGCCGCCGATAGGAACGGATGCTCGGAACGAAGAAACGACAGCCGATTAATGGGAGAACCTGCTTGCGGTTTAGTTGCGATCTCCTCGTTCTTGGGTTCTCCGTCTTTCTCTCTTCCCCTGGCAATCCATACTGGAGAAATAGTTCACCGTCTCTCTGCCGAAGCGTCGTGACAACATCGAATCGGCGAGCGTGTGAGCCGGGGCGGGGATTTGAGGTGTCATGCTCATTTTGGTCGGAAGTGTTCACCCACCGGCTTGCGAAAGCTCTGGGATAGATGCAAGGAAAGTAGGTTTCAACACAAGAGCCTGAACTGGTTGCACAATTCCCAGGTTCAGGGCCCAATGACTATTAATCAGCTCGGCGATGCGGTGCCTGAGCCGGGTATCACGATAACCAATATTTCATCGGACTTCGGGCCGAGACGGGCAGCAGAACCGTAATTAATGGTAATACCGGAGCGAGGAGCGGGGGACCGCGGATACAGAGGATGTTCTTCACGTTCTTCACGTTCTTCACGTTCTTCACGTTCTTCACCTCTTCTCCTTTCATTTGCCACCACATTTCTGTCAACACGTTAATATGGAGGTGGTACAAAAGAACGAGGCCTTTAAAAGAATTGATGGCAAGATGAAATTCTCCTATGTCCGGGTTTTTGTCCAGAAAGACGGCGTCTTATATTCTGGGAAATGGACAAATTGACTAGAGTTACCGAAGACGCTAGAGGATCTTCAGGAAGTCAATCGAATTCCAACCGAGGACAGAGGCCCAGAGGTAAATAGGCTTGGTCAGCGGTGAGTGCCGCTGGGCCAGCGGTCTATACAAAAACACCAAGTCTTCTCGCATATGCCCATAGAAATCTCGAAAAGCACATCACTCGCGAAGTTGAAACGTGCGAAATTCTTCGCAAGAATCCTCATCCAAACATTGCGACCTATTATGGCTATAAGTAGAGTCGCGGTCAAGTGTCTGGGCAATGCTTCAAGCGATATACATCTACGCTACTCGAAGCAGTCAATCCTCAACACCTTGGCAAGGTCGCTTTCCGTTCAAGCGCACGCGAGCTAGTGAAAGAGGATATGAAAAGTAGCTTAGAAGGGCTTTTGGCCGCTATCAAACATCTCCGTTTGCTTGGACGTATCCATAATGACATTAATCCTGCAAACATTATGCTTGACGAAGACGGTACGCTTATTCTTATCGATTTCGAGAGCTGTCGATATATCGGGGAGTCGTTGCGCAACACCGAAACGAAAAGGACCTACCAATGGCACGACCCTTTTGTTGATATTTCGCTCGAGAAAAACGACCTTGACGCTTTCAATGATCTACAAGTCTGGCTGGCTGGATCAGTGGATGATGACTTTCTTTTTGAATAACCCTAAATCCTATGTATACGAATTAATCTGACTACTCATCTATATTATCGAACATATATCTGTTGTCTAGGTGGTAAGGTAGTTAGAATTAGAAGTTAGAAGCGGTGGCGTAGGCGTCTGTGACTAGCAATGACGGCGTCCTGTTTATACAAAGCCCACATTCCTCTCCGCGGCCTGCCGGGGACTCCCCGCACACGTGACTGAGTCACGTTTGCCGATAAGACTTCACTTTCCTAAGCTCTTCATTAGCTTGCAACGCAATTCAATCGCCTCAACAACTTCATCATGGGGCACCTGGTGACCCTCGCAACATGGTAGGAGCTTTGTTTACCCACTAGAAGAATGTCCGCTGAATCTGTACCTAGTTCTCTGAACCAATGGGCTCTCGATTTTGAGGGTAATGCGGAACGCATTATCGAAAGTATTCGCCAGGCCAAGGCTGCAGGTGCCACCCTCCGAGTTGGTCCTGAGCTGGAGATTACCGGATATGGAGTCCTTGATGGTTTTCTGGAGGGTGATACTTTCCTCCACTCCTGGGAGATGCTAGCTCGCATCATCGACCACCCCGATACCCAGGATATCGTTGTCGATGTTGGAATGCCCATCAGGCATCGCAACGTCAGATATAACTGTCGGTGAGTACTTCCGTGACGATCCTGGGATCGGCGTCTACTTACACCTTTGCAAGTGTTATATTCTACAACAAAAAGATCATCCTCATTCGCCCTAAGATGTGGCTCGCTAATGGTCCGCTCTTTAACTTCCGCTAATGTAACCCTTACTAACACCATGATAGATGGTAACTACCGTGAGCACCGACACTTTACTCCGTGGCAGCGCCCCCAGGAGGTGGAGGATTACTACCTGGAGCAGATCGTGGGAAACATTACCGGTCAGTACAAGGTCCCATTCGGCGATGCGGTCATCAGCACCCGGGATACATGCTTTGGTCTCGAGACCTGCGAAGAATTGTTCACGCCGAACGGTCCTCACAATGCCTACGGTCTTGCCGGTGTCGAGATCATTTCCAACTCATCCGGCAGCCACCATGAACTCAGAAAGCTGGACACGCGGATAAATTTGATTACTCAGGCCACCAAGCTCAGTGGTGGTATCTATCTGTATGCCAACCAGCAGGGCTGTGACGGCGATCGTTTGTACTATGATGGTTGTGCCATGATTGTGGTCAATGGTGAGATTGTGGCTCAAGGATCCCAATTCTCTTTGAACGACGTGGAAGTTGTCACCGCCACTGTCGACATTGAAGATGTGCGAACGTACCGGTGCAGCGTGAGTCGTGGAATGCAAGCAAGCAAGCAGTCTCCTTATGTCCGTCTTGATTTAGACACGAGACTGTCTCGCCGCTCCGAGGATGCGGATCCCAGCCTCACAGTATCTGGACCGATCAAGCCTCGGTACCATGCCCCGGAGGAGGAGATTGCTCTTGGTCCGGCTTGTTGGCTATGGGACTACCTTCGACGATGCGGTGCAGCGGGCTTCTTCATTCCGCTCAGTGGCGGTATTGATAGCTGTGCTACGTCCGTGATTGTGCACTCGATGTGTCGCGAGGTCCTCAAAGCAGTCAAAGAAGGCAACGAGCAGGTCATCAAGGATGTGCGCCGACTTTGTGCCCAGCCTGCAGACTCGGATTGGCTGCCCACAACCAGCCAAGAGATTTGCAAGGCTATCTTCCACACGAGCTACATGGGTACTCAGAACTCCAGCCTTGAAACGAGGGACCGGGCAAAGAGACTGGCCGCGGACATTGGCTCTTATCATGTAGATTTCAACTTCGACACGGTTGTAACTGCCATCACGAACCTTTTCACCGTTGTCACGAACTTCCAGCCCCGGTTCAAGGTTCACGGTGGCTGTGGTGCGGAGAATGCGGCTTTGCAGAATGTACAGGCCCGCATGCGAATGGTTTTGTCTTATCTGTTTGCTCAGCTGCTGCCGACTGTTCGCCAGCGCCCCGGCGGCGGTGGTCTCTTGGTTTTGGCGGCATCTAATGTTGATGGTAAGTGACCCCTAGATCTCTAGATATACAGAAACAAGACTGACTGAAAGCGACAGAATGGTATGCCGAGCCTGTGCCACTTAAGGAGCAAAGATTTCAGACTGTCACCGCGAGATTATACTAACATGTGTTTCTACCGATAGTCTGCGAGGCTACCTCACCAAGTACGATGCCAGCTCTGCTGATGTGAGTGACATATATCTCGACTCTCCAAACTTCGTCCTGACACATAGAACAGCTCAACCCCATCGGTTCCATTTCCAAGGTAGACCTGAAAAAGTTCATCGGCTGGGCAGGGCACAGCTTTGAGCTTCCAATCCTGGAGGAGTTCCTCAACGCGACTCCCACGGCCGAACTTGAGCCCATCACAGCCACCTACGTGCAGTCCGATGGTAAGTGATCTATGAACGAGGGTCTGAAATTCATACTGAACAAATTATCAGAGGCAGACATGGGCGTGACTTACGCAGAGCTCGGCGTGTTCGGGGTAAGACGATATTCAATCCCCTCCAAATTTACCAAATACTGACGTGCACCTCCAGTATATGCGCAAGGTTTCCAAGCTTGGTCCGTGGAGTATGTATGAAAAGCTCCTGCACCTCTGGGGCAATGAGTACAGCCCCCGTGAAATCTACGAGAAGACAAGGCACTTCTTCTACCACGTAAGTCTCGTTAACTCCTTCTCATCCACGAATACTAACATCATTTGAGTACTCTATCAACCGTCACAAGATGACGGTGATCACACCAAGCTACCACGCCGAGCAATACAGTCCCGAAGACAACCGCCACGATCTCCGACAGTTCCTTTGTAAGTTTCGAATGTTTTCTTCCCGTCATTTCTAACCTTAGCTAATTGATCAACTAGATCCATCTTTTACCTGGGCGTACAAGAAGATGGAGGATAGTGTTAGGTTTTGGGAGTCCAAGGGCTGGACTGCTGGGAAGGCACAGAAGAAGAGTGTCAAGGCGGACTGAGGGCAGATTGCTTCCAAGGTGGTTTGGAGTTGTCTTTGGATTTAGACTTCATGTAGCTACGAAAGGTGTGCGAACAGCTTGCTCGAGCTGATGATAAATGCCACTGTGATTCCAATGGAGCGAGATCGTTGAAAATTAAACTCGAAGTTCAAGTTATTGACAAGTGAGAAATATTGTCAAAATTGGCGAACGTACAGAGCCAAATGACTCAGAGACAAAGAGAATCCGAGATGGGGAAAGAAAAGGAAAAACGCAGATGAGCTGTGCAAAACAATTGCAATCCACGGGTCATTATATACGAAATCGGCAAGTTAAATCATTTGTGCATGGTCAAGTAGCGATTGACTCAGTCCTTCCAGAACCAGCCGCTCTTCGACTTGTTGTCTTCAGCCGACTGTTCATCTCCAGACCGCGGGTGGGTAGTCTCAACAGACGAATCAGTCTCCTCACGGCCATCGGCATACCGCTTCGTCTTGACGATGGTAGTTTGAATCGAGCCATCGGCCAGACGCTTGCGTTCTGTTCGGCTCATGGTTGATACGACGCGTGCATTTTCATTTTTCAACATTGGCTCCGGTGGTGTTTCTGGGACGGATTTTCGGTGGCCGCCAGACACGAGATCCAGCCAACTCTCATTGTCTTCGTCGCCTTGTCGGTCTTCAGCACTAGGCAAACCACGCTGATAGTTCTCTGGCTCGTCCAGCTTTCTGTGGCGCTCATCCAGGAGGAGGCGTAGGAGAGGACTTTGGAAAACACCTTGGAAGAATTCACGCTCGCGGGCCTCGATATCTTCCAAGAAGCGCTCGTACACGTCCAGCTCGCTCTCGGCCTCTTCGCCATTCTCTTGGGCCTCAACGGACTTCTCGGGCAGAGCACGACTGTCGCCGTTGCGTCCAGCATCAAAAGTAATACCGGTCCAAGGATGACCGTCTGAGCCGGTCACGTATTTCCACCGGTCACCCAAGCTGCCTCGCTTTACCAGCCCACGGAGCCATTCCGTTGCATTCTCAGTCTTGCCTGCCGCCAAAGCGTCACGGTCAAGCATAGGCTTCCCGTTTTCTAACCTGAGCAAATCTTCAAAGGCCTCGCGCCACTGTGGCTCGGTCGGGTCACGCTCCGAGTCTGATTGTAGAGTAGACATGATCGAGGAAAAGATACCACCTTCGCGGCGTGCGCGGGAGTGGGCCTGGCGCTCCAGGAGCAGGGGCGAGTATGGGCTAAACATGATGTACGTCATTGGCCATGTAGGCGAATTTTCTTCGTACATGTCTGGGAAGGAGAAGCGATGGTGTGGATGGAAGAAACTCGAGGAAAAAGGGAGGAAATCCTGCTCGAAGCGATCGAAAAAAGAGTCGAGGCCGAAGGAGTCGGAGGGCCCGTTGCGCGCGTTCGTGCACGTGTGTGGGTGCCGGTCGACGTCTTCTGGTTGTCGAGACCGTGATGATCGCGAGGCCGATTTCTCGGTATGGTTTGAAGGGGTCTCATCTTTGTCCCCCGACGCTGGAGGGTTGGTTACTGCGCCCTGGTCTGACGAGTAGCTCCGCTCCCCCGCATTTTCAGTGCCGTCCTGATGACGGTACTTCATACTGTGATAGCCCTTGTCGTCGGTGAAAATGGTCCAACTGTCATGCTGAGGAGGGGACAGCGAGGACGGGAGTCCAGTGATCGACTGAAGCATCGATGAGACCTGCTCGTCGGCAAAACGGCGGAAGGCGACGAACGGGTTGCTCTCGTCGGTCCAGTCACGATCGTGGGGCATTTTGGAAGGATCGTGGTTGTGTTTATCGGAGTCGTTGTCCTTGGGCATCGTGTATAAAGCAGAGAGTGGCGAGAAAGAAGTTGACGAAGCTGAAGCTGTTGGGAAGCCCCACCTGGGAAGTTTGCCACGTGAGGCCCACCGTTCTCTACTTCGATCCTTTTGCTTTGCTTCTATGCCTGTTCTACTTCTTTTTTTGCCTCTCGGGCTTGATTCCCTCCTTCTCAGACATCTCCATCATGCAGAGCGGATCGCACATACTCGGCGCGTAGCTGAATGAGAGAAGCCTCGCGCGTCATCGATCCAGACCCACTACGGTGTTGGCGCGAAAAACATACTTCATCCTCAAACGATCTTCAATTTGTTATCTGATCAAAATGGCATCGCTAGTGCAGCATCCAGAAAACCAGTCCACTCATAAGATACTCGCAATACATCATAATGATCACCGTCAAAGATGAGCACGTCCCGGCAGATGCTCCCAGGCCTCATCGAACCCGGTGGATCGTACCCACCTCGATTCCCCAACAGTGGAGTCAATGGCTGTTGAAGCAATTAGCATCGAAAACTTCTCCCGATCACACCGTGCACTCACCCATATTCCCAATCTGAAGCCACATATTTCCTGAAATCGGCATCGCTTGGGGACCCTTGCTCTCGTATAATTGACACACCGTCCGTCCGTGTGCCAGTGCTCGCACCAATTTGACCAGGTGCCCGTCATCGTCTGGGTGCGTCACGCAGCGGGAGAAGAGCGCAGACCAATCATTCGTCACGGGGTATCGAGTTACCTCATCCAGGAGCAGGTTTGGCGAGGCACGAGACACGTACATCAACAGGTCAAGACGTCCTTTCCATTCCAGTAGACGGAGCTTGGTCCGCTCGGTCAGGAATGGAAGCTGGATTATCTTGGAGAAGAAGATGGATGAGTTGACGCAGTGGATGAAGAAGAAATCGAATTTGACCTCTTTGTCACGGCGTTGTGCGGCGCTCGTATAGTAAACTAAATCAGGCCCCTCGTTAGCGAGGATGTTTGTCCATGGGATGCAGTCCCGGGAGAACTCACCGGTTGTATTGATCATGTCTGCCACTCGCTCTTCCAACTGATCCTCGGACACGGTGTACTCGGCAGCGATCTTCAGCATCTCGTCTGGGGCACGACGCAACACCCCATCTCTGATCTTGTTCTCGTCGGACCATTGTACACTTTCTTTCAAGGCTTTGTTGTCGCGAACCTCATTTAGCAGCTGCAGAAGAGACTTCTTCCCAGGTTTTCCGATCCCGCCCGCCAGCTTCTCGGCAGGCAGGAAGAAAGCTGGGCCCATCCATTTATCATGGACCGCGGCCTGGGCAAGTGCCTGAGCCACAATGGCAGGCTGATTAAACTCGATTCCGAAACCAAGGTGGATAAGCGGGTGGATGAGTCCTCGTAAATATCAGCAGTGTACTCACGGCGTAAAAGAAACAATCGTATACTCACCACCAAATAGTCGACACAGCATACTCTCCGCCCGATCATCCCCGGCAAAAACATACTTATTAAGCACATCACCGACTCCCTTAAGATCAATTTCCTCCTGGAAAAAGACTAGATAATTGGAGTAATTCTTCTCATTGTAAAGGCCCTCCTGGAACTTGACCTCGTCGTGCATCGCATTCACAACATCTCTATCCACGGGGTACACGGGTCTCTGATAGCTCTGATTCCGCCTGTAGGCGGTCCTGATATCCTCGGGCTTCGCGCCGACGGCGTACATACTTAGTATCTGGTGGGGGATGTGATCTACGGTCTTGTCAGAAAGAAAGGAGATTTCTTTTCCGGATGAACGTACTATGGAACCCCGAGTCATTGAAGAAGACATGGTGATTCTCCATGTCCTCCTGCAGGACCTCACTTGCGGCTCGGGCCCCTTCCTCGGTGACGTTTGAGCTATAGATGCCCACATCTGTCGATGGGTTCAGATGGATTTCAGTTGCAGTAGCCATACTCGAGCCGGGAAGCTGAACGCGTGTGGAGTGAGTGCTGTGTGGAACCGAGGGGGCCGAAGCACCAGGTAGCGCGGCTAGTCGCGGTAGAAGCTTAGAGGAAAACGGCGGTGAAATGTTCGAAGAGCGCAAGATCTTGCTTGGAGTGTAGGTTTTTCGAGCGATCGATCTGAAGTTGTGTAGTTCGGCTGATAACAAGCGGGATCCCATGTCCCCTTTATAGCATCATATCCCAACACGACACGTTACAAAGATCTGGCGAGGTCGGAGCTCGTGAACAACCTATTTCTGGGGTAACTAGCCGCTGCAGAGCTGGACACAGACCTATCAGAAAGCGAGTATTAGTTAGTTGGCAAGCGGAGACATCGGCCTTTCGGGCTTCCGAACCGACGTCATTATTCGCAATAGCTTCAGGCACTAGGCCCGTCCTGCTGACTGATGGCTCGTATTTGAGTAATGGGATTGAATAGCCCTGTGTCTAGACCACTACTTTCTATCTGGATGAGGAGATTTGTATTTCAAATTTTATCTTGTATTTGGCATGGTATGTCTCATTCTAGAGCGGAAATGCAGTGAGAAGTCCAAAAGCTGCATAATCTATGAAATTCCAAAATAATGGAGTAGCCAGCTAATCTGGACGAACCGGGTCGGAACTAGACCGCTCGTCTGTGTAATCAAGGTTACACTGTGTCAACTTCTCTTTTAGCTCTTCATCGAAGCCATCTCCTTCTTTCGACGTTCACGGTCTCGCTGCATCTTCTTGAAAAGCGGATGGTGACCCGCCTTGTCCTTGAGCTGCTTGTTCTTGCTCTTGTTGTATTCAATATAAGCCATGTCATCGCCACCAGCGAGACCGCTGAGAGTGGCGGCGCTTCGCTTCGCGGTCGGTTTCTTCCCGCCGGCGCGCTTGCCTGCTGAGCGCATGGAAAAGAGGTCGTCCGTGACCTGCTCCACGTCGGCAGAGGACTCATTCTGCAGCATAACTTCTTGGAGGAGCTCTCGGCGTTCTGCGGGCGTGGCATATGACAGTCCATCGTAGTTATCAATGCCCTGCAGATGGGTGATGACCTTGAAGGCGTAGCCTTGATCAATCAGGAAAGCCTGTCGTTTGGCCGAATACACCATCTCATGAGTGTCCTTGGAGACGAGAGAGTAGAAGAAGGCATTGAAGCCCTCGTCATTTCGGCGTTTGGCCCGCAGGATTCGACCCAACCGCTGCGCCTCCTGACGACGTGAACCGTAGTGAGACGAGATCTGGATCAGACAAGTAGCTTCGGGCAGATCGAGGGAAGTGTCACCGATCTTGGACAGGAAGATGGTGTTGACCTGTTCGTTGTGCTGGAAGTTCTCCAGGATACGCATTCGCTCGTTCTGTGGAGTTCCACCATAAATGTACGCCTTGTTCAGCTTGAGTGCGTAGCGCTCCAGCGCGTAGACATTGTCTGAGAAAACAATGATTTTGTCGCCTCGTTTCTCGTGGAAATCGATCAGGAACTGACAAGCCTGGAATTTCCGTGGGTTCATGATATAGAGGAGAGCCTGCTTCCTCGAGCTCTCTCGCAAATATTCAGAGTAGAACTCAGTCGTCATGGGACACCACACCTCGGCGCATTGCACTTTAGCGATGTGGCCCTGTGCGGCAAGCTCCATCCAGTTCGCCTCGTACAGCTTCGGTCCGATCAGGAAGTTCAAGTCCTTGATCTTGTCATCTTCACGCAGCAAGGTTGCAGTAAGACCTAGCTTGCTCTGCGCAGCAATCGCGGATGTCACCTTACGGAACATCGATGCTGGAACGACGTGCACCTCATCGAGAATCATCATACCCCATTCCCGAGATTGAAGCCAGTCCATCATTTTCTGAGCATCGTAGGAACGTGCTCGGGTCTGTGACACCATCGAGTAGGTGGAGACGATGATTCCAGTAGACCGCTTGAATTTCTCCTTGTGGTCGGATGTGAAGATGGCGATATCGTTGGGGTCAATGGTGGTCCAGCGCAAGAACTCGTTCCGCCATTGAACCACGGACATGGAACTGGTGCAGAGCACAATCGTGCCCTTCTTGATAGTTGCCGCTGCAGTGATACCCACCAGAGTCTTACCAGCACCACACGGCAGCACGATGATTCCACTCTTGGCACGGCCATTACCGAACATTTTACTGAGACTCTTCTCCTGATATGAACGGATTCGGGCAGCGGGTTTCAAATCCATGTCGAGATTGGGGTTTACTGTGTCGCCCTGGAAATCGTACTCTTCCAAAGCCGGGCACCCAATCGCCTGGCAGCGGGCTTTGACCACTTCGACACCGGCGGGAGGAATTTCGAAACTGTATGTGGTGGCTTCTTCGTTGTCGTCCTCGCCGACATCGTCGATTCCGTAATCCATAGCTTGCTCCAGGTTGTCGTCCCGGGGTGCAGCGGGAGCCTCCTGCTGATTACCAGTCTCTCTCACACCGGCCGCATCTTTTGTACCAGGGATGACAAGACCTCCCATCTTCGGAGCCGCTCGTTCGATAATACCCTCCGTGCTCTCGATCCTCTGCGGGCCAATGACCTCATCTTTCAGAAGTCGTTGCAGCATTTCGGGGTCCGTCGTTTCCACGTAGTAGTGGTTGTGTCGGAGGACCATTTTGATTTTACCGTAGGATTTAGTGAACTCGATGATGAAGGCCCGAATGCTCTCCGGCAAAGGTGTCTTGGACAGACGGTCCAGGAAAGCAACGATATCCTGCGGCTTCAAGCCCACCGACACCGCCGCATACAAACTGTGGCCGGTCAGGCGGTATTCGTGGAGGTGTGTCGGACGAGAAAGCGGTTCCGCGATGGTAGTGAGGAAATCCTGAGCCTGGGGCGCCAGGGGAGAGAAGCTCTCGAGAGTGATCGTGCCTTTCACCGGCTCGATCCATAAAGGACGATTGTAGTGGTCACGCTTGAGCGGGAGGGAAGAAAGGTCCTTGTAGCCAAATCTAGGATCGGTTTTGTCCACTTGAGACCTCTTGCTGAACGACGCGAGCGAGAACTTGCTGACGACCTCTTCATTGCACAGTTTAGCATCCAAGCCACACTGTACGAGTAGACCGCGACACTCTACCTTTCAGGTTATGCTCCTCCGGCACATCTCCATCGTCCTGGTCCGAGTATTCATCACTGCTGGAGATTTCCGTAAGATCGGGTACTGGTGTCGGTCGCTTGGAAGCACTGCTGGACCGACCACCTAACAATGTCAGTTATCCTATCTCAACCCGAAAGGCAGACACCTACTGTCAGTCGCTTTGCGCTTAGGAGGCATATCGGTGGTTATCGAACAGTGAACCGGGTGAAAAAAGAGCGCTTCAGTCGAACGGAATCGGAAGAAAGTCGTGTGCTGAGGCGACTACCGCCTCGTGGAAGCGAAATCAGAACTGCATGCCACAACCGCTGCTGGCCGCAGGCAACAGGCGGCGCCCCCGAGTGCAAGATGCGACCAATACGAAACTCGGAGGGTCCGATGTATTTGTCAAATCTGTATGGTATGGCGGACTTCTGAGAGGAAGGTGAGCAGTGGAAGATGTCGAGAGAGATGAGAAATCAGAGAGTCGAGGCGAACCAAAAGATGACTTGCGCATTGATGACCTTAGGCAGCAACTCCGGCGCTAATTGGCTACGGTCCCGCGGAGCCGCGAACTGACGTAAAGCTGCTCTTTTCTCTCTTCACATCCAGTCGGTCATTTTTGCAACCATGAACACTGTGAGTCTTGATTGCGGTCTGAATTAAAGCCATGTGCTAACTCTTCTCTCTTATTAGATTAGATCTACCTGGTGAGCAGAGACTCCCCAACCGTTGAAACGGGCAGGAGCCGGACACGGGGAACTGAAAGCTGATTGAAGCTGTCTACAGGGTTGGCTGGGGTACCCTTTGTGTCGGTAGGTATTCTCTGCCTCCAAGCCCTCTTGGAAAAGGCCTGGTCGCTTTGGCCGCTTCCCTACGACCCCAAATCTAACGACATGTCAACCTCCAGCCGGTGCCGGGGCCTACTACTTTGCCAAACAATCCATCAACGCCGACCGTGCCTCTCGATTCGATGCCGAAGTTAAGCGTAAGGCCCAGCTCAAGGCTGAGGAAGCCGAGCACCGGCGGCAAGCGATCTCCACATCCACACCGACCCCGAGCGACGACGCCAGCTTGAAGCGAGCGAACATGGCCCGATTCCAGAACGCCACAGACGACGTGGCCTCTCCCAGTGCGGAGGCATCCCACGACCCAGCTCCGACCCGCCACGAGCCCATGACGGAGACCGACCGGGTAAAGGAGAAGGGGAAATACGAAGCAGCGGCGCCGTTTCGACCTCCTAGTGGAAACCGTTTCAGCTAAATGAGTGATTGGACTTGTACATTCTGTGTAAAATATGCTATATGGAGTGCTGCCGAGTAAGTGGGCTGGCCCATGGTATTGGATGTACGGACTTCTTCCGGGCAATCGAGATTACCCTTCCACGTTCAACTTCCTCGGTGGAGCTCACTCGGCCTCTAATCCTTCTACTCAAATCTTATTGCAAAGCTTCCTATGAAGCAGACTTTTTCAAATATTCACTTGTATTTCAGGGTTATCATTTGTTCAGGCGCGTGTGGCGTCAATCAAGATCTAGCCCTGAGCTCTCTTGAATGGTACATCATCCCACCTGCTCCATCCTTCAAGGTACATGTATCATGCAAAATCTGCCCCAGAAATCGAAAACAAAAAAAGACAAGCAACGCCGGGTCCCTAACGCCCTCGACATCATGCATCATAGCAGGTCCCAAGCCGGCGCCCGCACCGAGAATCGGAATCCATCTGGAAGGTCAGACCGAAATTATGCCTGCGCATATTGTGGGGATCCGATTTAGCGGGCGTGGAAGCAGAGAGGAGGATGGGGCCTGGAGAGCGCGTTAGTCGTCTGCGTATGGTTTGTTTGCTGGATAAACTCACTTGTTGCTGTTGGGAGAGCCGGAGTTTCTTTGGCGCGAGCTTTCGAGAGCAGGCGGGACGAAAGGAAGGACGACACCGGAGACCATGCAGGACAAAGCGACTGCGCGCGCTGCGCGGCTGTCGGGGCGAGGACGGTGTGCGGAGAAATGTCGGATGGAAGGGCGAGCCACTTGAGCGACGACTGCGGCCATGGTGATGGTTATGGTGGTGGTGGTGGTGGTGGTGGTGGTGGTGAATAGAGCGTAAAGGTGAGAGAAGGTGGTGAAGGTGGTGAAAATGGTGTAACTTGAGGACCAGAGTAGAGATGTACGGGGCTACAGAATAGGGAAAGGGGGGTACTATGAAACCATTTATAGAGAGGAGCATCTACAGTCAAGCCATGCGAGCGAGCGAGTCAGCCGTGTGGGGAGCCTGCAGTCCTGCGGGGGCTAAGGCAGCATAGGTGTGGGCTGATGGGCTACTGGAAACACTCATCCGGCGTGGTCGGACTCAAGACGTGATACGTGATCAGCAAGTTCGGACTGTCGGCACGAACCGCGGACTCATGAGACGTGAGGCGCTTTTTGCCTCACGCCATCGCGGGGTCCAAAATCGCCAGCGGCCGAATGAGTGGGGCCGGAATGTGCCCCTCCAAAGGAGT
Organism: Penicillium silybi; assembly: GCA_027569585.1. Lineage (NCBI taxonomy): Eukaryota > Fungi > Ascomycota > Eurotiomycetes > Eurotiales > Aspergillaceae > Penicillium > Penicillium silybi. The sequence continues at coordinate 123,584 of JAPDFI010000048.1, forward strand.
CCAAAGAAGGATTGCTTCATCGGTAAATCATTCCTAGGCTCCACATAGACTGAGGACGGGAGTGCGGTAGCCGTCCTTAGCCGGTGGGTAAATCTTATCAAATGGGGGATCAGCCAGTCGGTTGATGCAGTTGCCGTGGGAGGAGCAGAGGCAGGAGCACCGCTGGAACCGCCAATTCCGCTCGATCTTCAGGGATGAACTTGATAATTCGGGAATCAATTAGAGCATATCAAGGAGCTCACCGAATGAACTATCGATTTTAGTTACTTCTTAGTTTACTCTACAATATAACTCCAAAACTCCAATGCGGAGAAGCATAGCTCCGGGTCACGTGCGATAACACAATCAACTTTGCGGGATCATCTTCAATCCCCTTCTTCGAGATATGAGCTAGCTTGGATCCCCGCAATGACATCCCACCAGATTGCCATTGCAAAGGCTTCTTTCTCTGCTGGCCTCCTACGCCCTGATCCGACATATGTGCCTCGCGATGATATCGCGGCCTTTCACACTCATCTCGAACGCGCCTTGTCCCATTGCTCCCCGGCAAACATCCAGGTCTGAACTGTTGCAACCTCATCCTATCGCACACCGGTTACTAAATGCCCTTGACCCACACAGACCTGCAAAGCATGGCTGCTCCACTATGTTCTCTCCTCCTCCAACCGGGTAGGGGGGCTGGCCAAATACCTGGTGGCATTGGCAGACTCCTTCGATGAAGCTCCGGCTGGCGCTCAGCCCAAACCTTCATCGAAGCGTCGCCGGCTCCACATACTTTATCTCCTCAATGATCTGCTCCACCACAGCAAGTACCACCTGGACACCACCACGACCTTCTCCACGGTGAGCGGGTCCCTGCGGCCATTCATGGTGGACCTACTCGGCCACGCTGCAGCCTACGATCCGCAGAAGCACCCTCGACACCATCGGCGCCTAGATGATCTGCTCGATATCTGGTCCGAGCACGGATACTTTGGACCCGATCTGCTCCACAAGCTACGGGAGGTGGTGAAGCACTCGGCTGCTACCGGTGCCCCGCCATCGTCGAACGAGGTCTTGGCCAACGAGGCAGACCCGGCCAAGAAGTTGCCCGGGAAGGATGCGCCCTTCGTCATGCCATCGACTCACGGTGACCCGTCAACACCGTACTACGACCTTCCGGCTGGCAACCTGATTCCTCATATTATTCCCAACTCGACCATCCCTCTTCACATCGATACCATCAAGCCGCTTCAGTTCCTCGCGGGTCCCGCAGATGATAACTTGGTCCAAGCATTGAAGGGCTTCTTGAAAGAGGTGGATCAGATCTACGGAACTGAGGAACTCGTCAAGGATGATGGGAATATCGACATTGATGAGCTAGGCCAGAGGATCGTGCGGGACGAGATTACTGGGGACATTATCGATGGCGAAACATACTACGGTTGGTCTCGAGCATTCTGCCAGCAGATGAAAAAGCGAGCGCACGATGATTCTCGCAGCCGCAGTGGAAGCGCCAGCGGAGCTCGCGATCTCAAACGCCGACGCTACAGCGATAGCTCCTTGGACAGCCGCGGCCCGCGGTCGCGGAGTCGGTCTCGGCCAAGTAAACGTGAGGCTCGGTACGGATCGTCGTCGAGAAGCCGTTCCCGACGATCCTCCAGTCGCGAAAGCCCTTATTCCCCGCGACAACCATCACCGCCGCAACCGCCTCATTTCCCGCCTCCCCATCAAGCTTCACATGCTCATCCCCCTCCCTCGTACCCTTACAATGCACCGTATGGTCTCCCTGGGACCAACTTCTCTCCTCCACCTCCACAACACCCCGGCTGGCCACCTGCCCCACCCCCACAGATCCCGGCTATGGCCTTCCCCCCATCTGGTCCGGGCATCAACCCTCCAGCTTTTCCTCCTTCTTTCCCTGGACCTCCTATGCCTCTCCCTCCCGGTCAGGCCCTGCCTCCTGGGCAGTATCACTTCCCTCCTCCCCATCCTGGGGGGCAACATGGTGCCTGGGGGCCTCCTGGAGGCCGAAACTGGCGATAGAAGATTCCTGTATTTGTACCAACAGAGATATAAGATCCAAAATGCTCTACTGCAAGCTGAAATGATCAAATGAAACTTTCTATGGCACTCCATTCCAAGTGATGGAAGATAGGGTCATGTCGTCAAAGTGAGGCTCATTCCATTATTGGGCAGCAGCACGGGCTCCGTGGTCACTTTCCCTTCTCTCTTACAACTCCTCATTTTCTCTTCTCTTCTTCCTCCAGATTTTTCTCGCAAACTCCTCTAATTCCGTGGCCTCAGCTTTGTCACACCTACGCGAGCCTCAGACATCCCTGGGAGAGGAAGATAACCTAGGGATACGGTGGGGTTTCTCTGGCTTTGGCTCTAAGACGACATACAAGATCTTCTCCCTGAATCCTTGAATACATCTTTCTCCCTATCAAGATACGGTTATCTTTTTGACTACTTCCCAGCTACAACACGTCCATCCAAGAACTTGTGCTCTCAACCCACATGACGTCTCCCGCACTCGAGCAACCGAGTATAACCATGCGTGGCTTCCGACAAACGAAAGAACGGAAAAGACTTTTGTCCAACACGAAACTGGATGCGTCAAACACCCCTGGAGAAGGGAAACGTCGAGGTCTACGACTTGCAGACCCCTACATCCCTCAAGCCGCAGGAAGCGTGCTCGATGCTACAGGTCGCCAGTCACCATCTTGGATCGCCCCTGTCACGACGGAAATGTCCTCCTGGAGCACACAAGACATCGGCTGTTTTACCCCAGATGACACCTCCGAGGAACATACACGCACTGAAAACGGCACCACCTACTACTACAACGTCTTCGCCTTCGTCAACCATATCCGCAGCCTGACCTTCTACAAACCCGAACCAGTGATCCGGGCCAATCTCCACTCCTGTCTGCTCGAGAAAGCACGAGACTGGTTCGACATGGAACTAACCGTCATGGAGAAGGAGGATTTGTGCGAGATGCATGTCGAGGTCGGCTGGATCAGAGCTCTTATCAAGCGCTTCAAGCCTCTCTACGACGTCGCCTTACGCCGGTTCAGTGATGGACAGTACAAGAAGGAGGATGCGGAGAACGGCTATGATCCCGTGAAATGGGCTCATTCAATGATGCGCAATGCTCAGGCGGCTGGTATTACCAGTACTTATGCACAGTTGCGCCAGATCTGGTACAGCATTGATCTGGAGCTTCAGTGGCCTGTCAACTGCCCTACCAAGAGCACTTTGGTTTCGGAGTTCATGAAGGAGCTGGATGATGCGTACCTCGAGTGGTGCGACAGTGAGAGTGAGTAGTCTGCATTGCGTTCAAATCTTTCTTGGGGTATCTGAGCGTACATGGCATTACTACACGCTTCTCTCTTTCTATAGATGCGCGTTAGTCCAAGCAAGATATTATGGCATGGCTTGGACAAATCAATCACGGATTCATTCTTCCTAACTTTATTTAAATGGACATATCGTACCGTGTTAGAGATAACTCTTATTCCACGGAGATTAAAGGATTTTCTAAGCGTTCGTCACGCAAAATCTGTTTGTCGTTGGCTCAAACCATCAACGAAGTCTGGCAGGAAGATACGTTCTCTCATCCTCCATTCATCACTTAACTTCCGTTTCTTACTTCTACCTGTCTCGAATAACATTCAACCATCTCTATGAAAGGTTTTCCATCTATCTCGGTTCGAAAACATCACTCTCAGCCCTCCAGTATGTATCACCAACTCTCGATTCAGCGTCAACGTGCTCTGCTCTGACAGACGACAGATATGGCAGCCCCAGCCTACACTCCGGCTGGCAGGCAGCGTTCCCTCACTTCAAATATCCGCCCAGACGCAAGCTGGGTCAACAAGTCCTTCCCTCCATTCCCTTGTTTCCGGAGTGGTCCCAACGAGGTAGTCAATTCCGATCTATCCAAGGACGCCAAATCGACTCCTTGGATTACGGAAGAAGTCGGCTACTTTGATCCCGACTTGACTGAAGGAAATCATATCCGGTGTGTCAGGGGTGCCATGCACTTCAGCCATGTCCTGGCTTTTGTCAACAACCTTCGCGCCATTTCCGTCTTCAAATCCGAAGATACGATGCGCTACAATGTGCACGCTTGTCTGCGAGGCTCGGCACGGGAATGGTTCATTTCGGAGCTGTCACACCAAGACAGAGAATCTCTACGTGAGCTGCCACTCGAAGATGGTTGGTGCCAGCGCCTTCTGGAGAGGTTCAGCCCATCCGAGTACACTGCCCTGGCTGAAGTTCATGGAAGTTTCCACACTTTCGAGGGGACACAATCCTACCCGAACTCTGTCGCCTGGTCTCATAACGTGCTTCGACGCCTGCAATGTGATGCCAGGTACAGCAACGCCAGCCGCCATGAGCAACTGACTGTTCTTTATGAATTACTTGACCCTGTTCTCCAAAAACGCCTCACTCCTCCCCTTCCAGAAACAACTATGGCCGAGTTTATCAAGATTCTCGACAACACGTACACCGAGATGTACTATGAAGACTCTTCCAAGAGAGACGAAATGAGAACCGAGCCTGGAAAGTCATTCATCTGGATCCCCTCTGAAGTGGGCTACTTCACACCAGATCAAACACTAACCCACCACGTCCACCGAGAAAACGGCATCCTCTACTTCCAGGACGTGTACGCCTTTGTCAATTACATGCGGGTCATCGCCGAAACCACCCAGGAAGACACCATCCGTACCAACCTCCATCTATGCCTCCGAGACAAAGCTCTGGAATGGTGGGTTGCCGAATTGTCCAGCCAAGATAGACAAAGTCTGCGCACCAAGCCCCTCGAAGACGGGTGGTTTCACACCCTTCAAGTACGCTTCCAGCCAATCGAGGAAGTCGCAGATGAGCAGCTGTACGAGACCAAGTATGGCTGGGATGCTGTGAAGTCGGAGTATCCTGCCGTCGTGTGGGCTCACACTATGCTGCGACATCATCAGGCAATGAAGCCTTCAAGGCTCTTTGCTGAATTGCTCGATATCTGGAATGCGTTTGAGCCGGAGCTGCAGGGAGATCTTGAGAAGCCTACTGAGAATACTTCTCTTGCGAGTTTCATGGCAAGCATTGACAAGTGTTACAACAAGTGGCGCTGGTTTGTGATGACCGATCGGAAGTAGGGCACGAGAATGGGTGCACTCTGTGCTGGCGATGGAAGGAATGGAGTTGAAGCAAGCCACAGAGAACTGAATTCACTGCAAGCTTAAAGCGGAAGCTGTTATCACGGATAGTATCTTACACGTCAGTGAATAAAATCTCGATTTTCCGAGTGAAGTGTTCCAAGGAAAAGGGTACCGGGAGGGTCCAAGATATCCAAGGTGCAAGTGGAAGGTTCCTAGATCTATGTCCCCATATTACTGTACGAGACTGTACTTCAGACTGCTTTGATATGAGTTGCATAAAATTCTACAGAAGGTGCAAAATCATTTTACACAAAAATTAAACCGACATAAAGACATACGCCAAGTTTATGAGATGAAGAAAACAAAACGCCAATACCTCCCCGTATATCAAATTCCATCAGCAGTCCAAAAAGCCTCAAGGCCGCGCTAGTATGATTCTTCATGCAACAGCTTCCTTGATGTAATCAATCTGGCTCTCCTGTCCGTATCCGAATGACCGGTAGTAGTCTTCCTTGGCGGATGCGAATGGCTTGCAGGAACTGATGGAATTCTACACAAATCAGTGACTTGTTTGCTATAAGTCGGATTGGAAGAAAAACGTACCGATGATCCATTAGAGCAGCACATGGGAGAAGATTCATTACCCTGGCACGAGTTGGGTGACTCTTCCGGGCTCATGTTCCTGCCTGTAGATCGAGTTAGACGACTCATTTTCATTGTCGAGAGCGTGGATACATACACTGGAACGAAATCTTGGAGCTGACTTGGATTTTTCCGAGGATGGGCACGAGGTCACCCAACCCGTTCATGAGATCGTGAGAGGTCTGCTGCAGAGTCACGCAGCATTGCTTCTGCTGATGTGGCGGGCATTCGTACGCTCCAGCCATGCTGGGTGTGGGAGCCTTCGAGGCGTCTGACGTAGAAGCGGAGGTGCTCACGGGCCTAGAAGGTGTCGGGGTCTGGGATGATGGGGCCTGCGCAACGGGGATGGCGGCCGTGACGGTAAGCAAGGCTGAGGACGCGAAGAGGGTAGTGAAGCGCATTTTCGTTACGTGTTTATTAACGAGATGCAAAGGATATGAAGCGAATGTAGAAGGGCTGAGCTCTCGCGACCAAATAGCAATATTATTCAAAAGGATTGACGCGGTTGGAGAGGTCGGGTCCAAAAGAGTGTAGTATTCTCGATAGAAATGAACGACGTGAGCTGGGCTGTATTAGGGCGTTTGTGGGGAGGTGAAGCCCTTGTGGTGGTCGACGAAACGGTGTTGGGGGAGAACGAAGCCCTGTGTTGACAGACACGGGCAGTTCGCCCTCACGAGCGCGATCTAGGGAATCCTATCGGGGAGAGGATCTCCCTGATTACCAGGGTGGGATACACTGTAGTGTCCTTTCGATCTTCCCCTTGTAGGTTCCAGGATTCCAAGGGTTTCAAGCAAAGAGAAGGAAGGTCGGAAACATGGGCCAATTGGCTGGGAGATCGCCTTGATCCAGGGGAATGCGAGGGAAGATCTCAAGCCAATTGCCTCTCGGGATTCCCTGATTCTCCGGTATGTTGCTCTGGTGTATCAGTCCGAGTGAATTGGACGGAATCTCCTACATAGCCCGGCATATCGTTCCGAGGTTTGTGGTTTGCTTTGCTTTGCGAGTAAGGTATAACCAATTGTTGACTTGGGTCTGACTTGGGCTTTCGAAAGCTCAATCGGATTGAAGAGGTATTTGTTGGTTCACTCGATAGAGACAGACTTTCGCAATTGAATGGAATGCAAGGGGTCCCTCCTCGACGAGGAATGCGCTAACGCTCCATAGGGATACTTTTCCCCCTTATTTACAATGCAGAACGATGGTTGCTGGTGCTACGTACTGGCATGATCCATGGAAGTGATCCAATCGGGTTTTGATCTTGTAGTGAGTTGGTGCTACGGGTGGAGCATCCGTGATCTATACCACGATCTCTTCAACCAGTCGGGAGAACCTACAGGTGTGGAGAGGAACGATAGCCAATTGAATTATGAGTACCTGGCAAATGCCCAAGTTCTTTTTTCCTGCCTAGATCGTGGAAGGGCCGGGGGTGGATTCAGCATTTTTCATTTTATCTGCCGCGATATATATATCCATCGTACTGGACCAACATAGGCAGGACCTCGGATAAATAGAGACGTTGGAACACAGATCGGGGATTATCTAGATGGGCTTTACAATAGGAAATGTGACTTTCAAAAATAAGTCTATATTCGAAGATAAAACAACGGAGAAACCAAAAACAACCCGAGGCGTATCAAGTTAGTAAGAAAAACCCCTTGAACCAAATCAAACTCAAGTGCGCCATAATCGGTGGAAAAATTGTCGTACAGGTCATGATGCCAACAAGGCAGGGTCGTAATAATAAATCACATCAAGTCGTAAGCTTTTCTCGAGGGACGGGCTGGCGTCCTCGCTCGAGATATTGGTCATCAGACACGGCCGAAAAGGAAACGCAAACCCCAAAACAAAAGCCCAAAAGACGCAGGTATCGTACAGAAGGATATCAGCAAAGTAGTGGTACGAGGCACTCGGCCCAGAATGGATGTTTGAAAGGTGGATGAAACATCGTTTGTGGCCTGTTCTTTGTATCGAGTGAAAGCCGAAACAGCCACAATATTCAAGTGAGAAGGGAAACGAGTGACACGAAGAGACATTGAGGTATTGTGATTGTGTCGTGGATGGGGAAGGAAACGATGGATCAGCAAACTATGTTTGTGATACAGGCAACAGCGTATCATCAGAAGTGCGTGCATCAACGACAAGGTGGGAGCCGGTCGTTCCCGGGGCTGTAAAGTGTCAGGGAAACGGGGATATTGGAGACGGGTGAAGGAATGGTCATCTTCAGCGAACCGCCTCAAGAAAAATCAAAGGTTTGAAAATGCTGCACCGCTGGAAAGCAAAGATGCGCAAGCACTCTCGCGCTGCTCATAAAACTCCACAGAATCTCCGGCTTCGGACGAACAGGACGGGAATGGGATATTGTTAAGGGACTCCGTCAATGTTGCGCCATCGAACTCCTACGAGTGTCGAATTGAGGCCGGGTCACGGTCGTGTTATAAGAGACGGACCGCTTCATTGATATTGTCAGCTTTGGCATTTTTGTTGGTCCAAAGGACGATGACATACCTTGAGTAATCTGTGGCCCTAGTATCGGGATGGCTTGGCCTCATTGGGGCTCAGAGCAGATGGTTGGCCCTGCTGGAGGCCGCGTCGCTTGGCAGCAGCAGCAGCAGCAGAGGTAGGAGCATGAGCCTGGCTAGTAATGACACCGCTGCTGGTACCACTGTGGCCGCTGTTGCCGGAGCCACTACTTCCGCTGCTTCGGCCGCTAGAGCCCTTGCCACGGCCGTCGTCGAGGTCGACGAACGACGACATCTGGTGCTGGGTATACTCCAGCATGGTACGGTTGTAGTCCTCGAGAGAAACGCGAGGATCCATTGACCGTTGGGTTTCGACATGGTTCTCGGACCCGAGAGGACCAGCTCCAGAGTCCTGGGGGAACATTGCTTGGACGCTGTCGGAGGGCTGCTGCATATGGGAGCCTTCAGACATGGTGGAAAGTATTCTAAGAAGGGGGAAGCTGTCAGTTAGGCGAAGGCGGGTGTCATGGGCCCAAGGGTGGGACTCTTAGGGATGGACCTGGGGGCCCTCATAGCCCTAGACGGGTAGACTTTACTCACCTTTGGAAATAAATCAGGGTCGACTTGGCAGACTGGGGGAACCAAGGAAGATTGCGAGAGAAACAAGTCAAATCGTTGTGGGTGTACCGTGCAGCAGACACAGATGGGGCGGGTAGGCACAGGGTTAGGGCATGAACAGTGAAAGAAAAGATAAAAACAGCGACCTGGTTCCCGATTCGAGATATATATATAATATATATGGGCTGGTTCCACTCCTACGAAATTACGGATGGCCATGCATGGCAAAAGGAGTCCAAGGTCGGTCGTGCCTGATAGGCCCAGATGAAAGCAGCCCTTTGGGTCAAACTGTCGAGGATGAGACTCCATGGACCAGGTGAGGTGACATCATTGGCTGAAGGATGGCTGGATAGAGACTGGGCGACGTCATAAGAACGGTGGAACGGTGGTCCACCCCTCCTTCAGCAGGTGGGGGCCCGCTGTGTATGGTCGAAGGGTCGATCAACATGAAATAACCCATCTCCACATCTGCTCGGGGAGTGGTGCAGATGGGGCATCGGTCGCATCAGTCGGTCCACCGGCGAGAGGGCCAAATTATCCCGATGAGGTCACTGGGGAATGCGCCGGAGCCGATGGGCGCTCAGAGATCGGCAACGCAGCAGACGGTCCCCTGCAGATCTACGACTGACGTCTACTGAACGAATCACAAAGGGGACAACCCGGGGCCGACGAACGTCGAGGCCTCACTAGTCTTTCCGAAGCGATAGGGCGCGCTGGCAATACGGAACGCGAGGTGGACATCCCCGGTGGAGCCCTGCAGAGCGACGGAATGGGTTCCACGGAGTTTGGGGTACAATATACAATCATCGTGTCATATCCCTCGTTTTCTTTCTCTCGCGTCTGCGTTTTGCAGTTTTGCGTTCAGGGGATAGCAATCAGCGTGGAGTGTGGAGAGTCGAAACTCTGAGGCTCCAAGTGGATCAAGCCATGGCGTCATCGGCCAGCCATCGGATCTGAACTTCGATTCGACGACTTGGTCCTTCACGGCACATGCAGGAACCCATTAACAACCCTAGGAAAGCTCGACCTGATCAATGGCAAGGTTATTCTACTCTTAAGTTATAGTCTACAGTATATCTATATCCTACCGCGTACTCGATCATCCTAGTCAACTACACGTATCTAGGCAGTATACCTGCCGGATGCGTAATGTCGATGGCACGCATCCGAAAGGCATGTGGCCACGGGACAAAATGCAGTTCCAGAACCCATCAATGCCATCATTGGTAGTATCTTACGGGGAAAGCTTGCCTACCGCTGCCTCAGGCATACAAGGGCACCTGACGTCAGGGAGCCCTGGGTCGAGCAGATCAGATAGGAGATGGCCGTTTTTGGCCAGCGAGCCATCCAGCCATCCAGCCATCCAGCCACGTTCCAACGGATCTAACATTCCCTGGTCAAGGTGTTCCACTGATTGGTCGAAGAGTTTCCACGATATTCCCTACCACGAAAAGAGCGGGTGGAGGTTCTCCTTAAACGAAGTATATCAACTGAGATATGACGAGATAAAGAGGGGGCGGCCCGTCGAGAACAGCCCCGAGAGAGGCAACGCAAAGAGATCATAGGGCGGAGAATTCAACCCGTAACCAGTGGCAGTCGTGGTCGGGGAGGAAGGTCAGGGTCGGGAAAACAGATCATTCGCCATCGCAGCGGGGGAGGCGAAGACGATGGGTCGCGTGTATGGCCGGCACCGTTGTGCTGGGACATCTTTGCCTCATTGCTCCACTCGACGTAGTGTTCTCCACGATGATATCCTCGGAGACCACACCTCTCGTGAACCACGGGATATGCAGGAGCACACCGGACACCGCGAGTCAACATACGTCAGAGGACGATGATACTGTAGGGGAGGATAGTAGAATTAAGTGGATACCCCGGTTGCAAGAAAATAAGAAAATACAGAAATTCAGATCCCAAAAGTTGGCCGGACATCTGCATCAACGATTGAAAGCCCTCTAGCCCAGGGCCCCAGAGCCGGCACGATACTCGATCAGGCAAGACAAGTGCTTCAATGCAGATAGGTGTAACGCCGTGAGTGGATGGAACGATGCTGAGGTGATATCATATCAGAGCGAGCCACATGCCTGTCCGATGTCGTAAGTCGAAAGAAACTTGTGGAGCAGGGCGCCATATGGAGCTCAAGCCAATATTGAGTCCGACGCTAGAGTCCACGCTCCGATCGCGCAGCTGCCGAGGAATGTCTCTGATCAATGAACCGCCGTCATACAGGGCGCTCCACTTGACAATATCTCGGGCTTACATATGATCGCATTGCCTATATGACATCTCGGAAAGATCAGGGATGATTTGGCCACCCAGCCTCATACGACTTCCAGTCCCTGTGGAGAGTCGTGAGCAGTACCACTCAATGCCTATATTGAAACCCAATACCCCATAACACTGTTCGCATTGTAGCCTTGTAAGTATCGCAGCACAAAGAGGCGAAAAGGATGATGGATGGTCCGCACTACCGACCGGTCGCTGTTCTGCAATGATATCACCCTCATCCTTCAAACGGCGACATTCCGACAAAAAGGGGCAGATTGAAGTAGACCGTATGAAGTCATGTCGAATAGTCGGGTGGTGGAGCCCTTTGAAAGTGAAACAGATCTGACCAGGGCCCTCTCGTTGCTCGGCAGTCACCACAGGATCGCGGTTGCATCATCGGGTCTCGCACGTATCACCCCTCGCAGAATTCAATCTCTCCGATTTCTTAACGGTCTTCTCTTTGCGTCTAGACCGACTCGACGTGCTCTGCGTATGCTTGTTGATATTGACTGCTGATGGTGGAAACCTGTTTCATTCGAAGGGAGAACTATGAACCACGGTCTGTTCGTCGAGACTGACGTTCACGGACACTCGAGGAGACGACTATGCCATTGTGCATTTTGCAATTTTGCAATTTTGCAATTGTATCTCCTGAGAATGGACGGAGTCGGTGGAACCAGCTCGGTTGCATGATGCCCAACTAAGTAGGGCTGTCGCGCATCTCCAACCTCCTGGCCGCATGGTATTCAACCCCTGGAAATCTGGAAATGTGTACCATCCGGTCTCGGCTTCACTATGATAACGCCAGCCTCTAGAAGTCCCTGAAAGTGCTGACTGACCAGTTCAACCGGTTCCAACAATGTCCATCGCTCAGCACCCAACATCGGGCTCTGCAGTGCTCAAAGAACTCCACAAGCACCGTCCAGCATTGACTCCCCTTGACTTCACCATGACACCGTTGGCAACTGACCAAGCCGTCCAGACCGGTTTCACGCTCGCCTGGACTCTCGATCGTTCATGCCCGTGTGGGTCACCACGCCGCGACTGGCCACCGCTGCTCCCAAGCTGAAGGAACACGACTAGTCCGACTAGCTCAAGGACCAATGCACCTACGAGCCCGTCTCCTTTCCTGAATCCATCAGTCAGCAAGTGGCCAGACAAACCGGAAATCTGCAGCGGAATCACCGTCCGTATCCCCGACTGATTCCAAACCCCTGCTACGCACGTCCCATCGCCTGTCACACGGAAACCCCATTGAAGACGAGACATTGACGGTGGATCACTATACCTGGAAGATCAGTAGGAGGCAAAAAAAGGATGTCATCTCAGCAGGTATCCTGTTTTGATTGCGATTGAAGCAACGACTCTAGCCTATAGGAGAGTAATAAGAATACACGACACGCCGATTATGACCAAAATAGAATAAAATGCATCGTATTGACTTCATGCTCATCACACGTAACCTGCTCCAGGCGTTAGCATCTCTCAAAAATGGTCTCCATCGGGAAAGTCCAGGAGATCTGAGACTGGTGAAAACGTACCCTTCCGAGCGCCCTGGAAAAAGAAGCGCACCACAAACACCTGCAGTCCGGCCATCGATATCATCATCAGAGACTCGATCACGCTGAAGTTGAAGATCCGGCGCTCGGTGCTGCGCACGGTACTGAAGTTGCGGTTCTCGCGCGTGCGGAAGTACTTCTGGTTGCGTGAGATTGTCGACAGCTGGGCGGACAGCTTGTAGATGGATTCTTCGAGGTTGGTAGTTTGCTCGGGACTGGCGCCTTGGCGGGAGGGAAGCTGGGCGCGTTGCTCGTTCTCGACCTGGAATTGACATGTCAGTCAGGTGTTTCCTTATGGGACTGAATGAAGTTGGGATGTAGGGATTGAGGGTGCGCGTGGCAGGCCATCTGCCATCGGGTACAAGGCAACGTACGGCAATCTCGAAATCCACCATCTTCTCGGCAAATGTCGACATCTCGTTGTTGAAGCAGAACTGGTACTCGCCGATGCTCTGGGCAGTGAAGACGAAGTCGCCCTGGCGCTCCTTGGAACCGTCCAAGACGACCTTGCCGCCGGGCGCGGTCACGGCGAAGTCGACATCGAAGGAACCGCCGGATTGGACCTATATCAATTTCCACGTTAGTAACTGACATCAGCGTGCCTGATTTGCAGCAAGGGGTCGAGGAATCGGGCAGCAATGAAGGTGTACGAACCGCAAAGTAGAAAGCCACCTTGGCATTGGCCTGGTCAACGTTGGTGTAGAAGCATGCCTTCTCGTTGGCCTCGAGGCGGTAGGTCAAAGCAGTAGCAGTGACGGAAGAGACCAGGGAGGCCAGGCCGGCGAAGAGAGCGAAGCGCATTGTGCCTGAGACCTTGGATCTTGATTGTTGACGGAGATTAACGTCGCGTGTCAGGAGTTCGATGGAGATCGGAGATCGGGTCCAGTGTTTGCATTGTTTGCACTCAAACAATTCCACCTTCATTTGTACGACTCTTCTACTCCTACTAAGTCTGGAAGATAGAAAACATTTGGTCTTGGGGGAAAAAAGAAAAGGAAAAAAGAAAAGCGTTGAGAAAGGAAAATGGAAATGAGAAACATAGTCATCACAGGCTGTCACTGCTCATGTACTGGATTGCAGCATCTAGCCCTCCCCCAAAAACCCCGCAGCGCCCCGGAAATTACTTTATCGGATGAAGAAGCTATCGCTCTTGCCCCAGAAGCCCCGGCTCTTGCTGGCGTGGTCAAGGCCGAGGTAATCATCGGGGCCAGCAATGTCGGAGAGAATGTCATCTGCAAATGTAGTAAGCATACAAGCTTTGGCAGCAGGGAAGACAAGTGAACTTACCATCTTCGATGTACCTGGGACTTGAGAAGGACGCGCGCGGAACCACAGCAAACTTGATCTTCTCGAAAGGCTTGCCCTTGATGCCTGTGCGCTTGGAGAGCCGCTCTTTTGTCTCCTTGAAGATCTCGCCCTGTTTGACATTAGTATGCAATAGGAATAGAGGGAACACGAGGTGGCAATACTGACCGGCTTCACAACGAACTTGAACGGAACCCCGTGGGTCCGGTTGGCTTCGCGATCAAAGTTGAAGGCACTAATCACTCTGTCTTCGTCGTCCTTGTTCAACTCCTCGGCTGGAATTCGCTCTGCGTAGAGAGTAGAGTATTCGTTGATGTTCGTCACGCTGTAATCGTCTCGGAGCTCCTGCTTAATCTTTCCACCCATCACCTCGAGGAGTCTCAGATCGCGAACCGTCTCATCGTCCAGGTTTGCCTTAGCCTGCAATTCAGAGAGGAGCTCGGAAACATTGCCGTTGCGGGCAACCAGGACCTCAACAACTTCCTGTGGCGGGGTTAGTGAAAATTAATGGAAAAGCGACAAACATAATCTTACCTCTTTCGTGATGCCCTCAGGAAGCAGCGTGACCTTGATGCATTTCTTGCTCTCGTAGTCACTGAGGCTCATCTCCAGAACCTCGTAGTAAAGAGCATCCGGCCGATGCATGGTATAGCCATAGGCGCCATATTGCCCATTGAGGATTTGAGCAAGGGTGGAGGTAGTGTTCCGCTTAAGAGAGGGCTTGGGCTTGCCGTTGCTAGCCATGACAGGCGAGAACCGGAGGTGAGTCGGTTCCACATTGAGGTGCTCGGCAACCTTCTTCGAGAACTGGTCGTAGGTCATCTTCCGGCTGAGCGTCAAGGTAAACTCTGGGGATTCCTGGCCCTCGACGGACTTGATGGGAGCGAATGTAACGTCCATGCGGTTCAAAAGGTAGTCGTAGAACTGTCTGGCATCTTGGTAAATGACCGTAGATGGAAGGTCCGAATCCTTGACCTGGCGCTGGAAGGTGATGATGTCGCCGTCCTGGATCTCGGATTGCTGGAATGTTTGCTTGGGCTTCATCACATCGATCATGTTGTGTTTGATCTCCTCGAATAGCATGAACTCGGTACCCGCGGGCCAATTCATTCTGGAAAGGATGGTGGGTGCTAATTCGGATACCTTCTGGCTCTTGCGAACATATAGCGGACCGACACCGGACAGGGTCTGAGTCGCCACGTCGAAGTTCTTCAGGAATACGAGAACCGTGTCATTGTCAGGCCGTGGGGAATTGTCGCCCTCAGGAACGTTGGCGGCAGTTTCCATCCAAAGTCGGAAGTAGTTGCCCTTGGTGCCGAATTTGTTATAGGCCTCTTCAACGGTCATTTCCGGGTCCTTGATGACCTGGTCTGGCCGAGTCGTCTTGTTCTGACGGTTGACCATAACCCAGAAGCGGATGGCCCGGGCATCGAGTCCTCGCTCCTCAGCAATTTCCTGTGCAAACTCCTTAACCTTCTTCGTCCGCAGGACACGGTACTGAGTGGGAAGGGCCGGGTCGTCTTGGGGCAGGTCGGTACTGGTCAGGTCAAATCCGTGGTGAGACTGGAAGGTTTGCTCGGTCAAGACGCCAACGTTCATGTACAGGTGAGCCTCCTCTCTTTCCTTCTTGCGACGTGCCATCTCGGCGCGGTCTTCAGCCAGACGCTTTTCGATGTGAGAAGGCACATCGTCTTGGGTGATCGGGAAAAGCACATCGTCAACTCGCGACTTCCGAATATACACCAACATGTAGGCGTTCATCGATCGCTTCGTGGAGTACTGTCGAGTGAATGGCTGCTTGACTCCGGCACTCCCGTTCGCAAGTTCGTACTCTCCTCCATAGTTTTCCTCCAGGACTTCCTTCTCGGTGACGCGGTTCACGCGGTCGTCGTCGAAGCGGTACCAGTGTCCATCCTTGGAAGGCTTCAGGAACGCGTAGTAGTGACCGGCGTCGAGGCCACCGCTGTGTACGAGAACGCCGTGGAGCTCGTAGACCCAGGGCTCCTTGAAGTCGGCGTCTTTGGAGAGGTAGGGGGCAGCATCGAATTCCATCGGGAACACATGTCGGTCGTTAACTTTCATCATCGTGAGGAGGTTGAGATCGTATTCGAATCGCTTGAGGTGAAGGTGCAATACTGGGGGGAAGCTTTCGAAGATGACTCCCTTGTCCGCGTCCTGCAGGCCGTGGGGAGGGCCAGCATCGTACTTATTTTCGCCATCCAACCGCTCAACCTGAATATAGTCCCTGAAGCTGTCATCCAGAGTCTTCATGCCTCGAACGTTGAGTTGGATATCCCAGAACTCTTCCACGCGAGAGGACTCGAAGGGGACGTTGACACAAGAGATGTAAGTCTTCGTCTTGCCCACGAAAAGATCGGGCAGAGTCTTTTCAGCAACTGTGCCTTTCATCTTCACCTCCAGCCGTTCCATAAGCTTTCGCGAGAGCTCCTGAACATCTTGTTGTTCGAAGGCCTGTCTGGAATCCCAGCCAAAGGACACCGTGAGCTCGGTCGTGGAGACCGCCGTGTCGCTGGTCTGCAAGTTGTTGAAGAGTCTCTGAAGCGTCCATGCACTGTTGTCACGCGAGGCCTCCCCCTCGGTGGGAATTTGGTACACAGCCTAAGCGGGGTTAGTACCCTTCTCACCAGAAAGAGTAAAAGACATACCTTGCGGAAGGCATTAGTGAAGTATAGAGATTGAAGCAGGGAGTTCAAGTAGCAAGTGGCACCTTGGTTCCGGAGACCAACCATACCAGTCTCTTTCTTGGAATCATAGCTTTTACGGCGACGGTTAGCAAAAAATATCGGGGTGAAAGTTTGAGGGGAAAATACTTTTGGAAGCTGTGCCAGAGAACACCAGTGGGGTCCTTCACGACGCGTACATAGGCCGTGACGTTGGCCTCATCGTCCTGGACGAGAGGAACATTCTTGCCCTCCCAGGCTTCGTTAAATAAGGTTCGGAGATCATAGAATCTAGTGAAACCCCAGTCTCCCTCCTCGGCGGTAAATCGGTGGGTAGCGACTGCATTGACGTTAGCATTAGACCCGACGGAAATGAGACCAATAGAGCAATAGAGCAACAGAGGAATAACCGGAATTGGAAAAGGCACGGAACGCAAGACGATAGAAGGGTAGATTTACCATGGGAAACATAGATAGAAGGATCTTTCACGTTCGACAAGACGAGCGCAAACTGTACACAGGCGTACCAGTTTTCAGGCGGTTCACCTTCCCACGCATGCTCCAAATAAAACGAAGCGTGCTCGGCGTGGTTTCCGTAGGGAAAGAAGAGAATGCGCCTTGTTCTCAAGTCAGCTCCGGCACAGATCTGCCAGGAAATATTACCCACCAAGGATATCCACCACACTTGAACACCGGCCCGTGCAGCTTTCGGTCCAACTTCCTCCAGTTTTCGATGTGCCATGTGTGGTATGTCTCCTCTTCGGTCTCGAGGTCGGGGTTTTTTGGAAGGACTCGCTCCATCATCGCCGCATCTGAGGTCATGTCTTGGTTAGCTGACTGTTCCCAAATCCAGGCACCGCGGATGAGCTGGTCGAATCTGGCAGATCTTTCTCCAAGATTCACTGGTTGTATCCACGCCTCTGTACCCATCCGATACAGCTCGCTCGTGGTTCCGCGGTGGAGGGAGGGGCCAGGGTGGTGAAAGGAAAAACATACGGTCAGCAGCGGACGGGGCAGGCTCGGGCTCGTCGGAGCCCGAGCGGGAAACGACGACGACATCGGTCTTCTCATTGGGGTACTGTTCATACTCGTCGACGAGCATGTCGTTCTCCGCGAGCTGGACGGTGGTTAGATCTGCAATGACGACACACGCGAGGGGCACGGTCGGACACTCACATTTTCCATGGCGAAAGGGGCCTTCCCGTCCAGCCGGAAGGCACCTGTCGGAGGGGATTTGAGGGGGAATAACGAAGAATGTAAGAACGGGCGACGTTGTCGGAAGGAAATTCTTCTGAACCCGCAGAACGAGGGTCGGAGCTAGCGGTGGCGGAGCCCTCGAAGGCTCGGCAGGGAATAGAAAACAGCGGGGCGAACAAGTATAAAACAAAGCCTGTCCTGTTCACCTCGTTCAGGGCTAGTAGCTCAAGCTCTTCGTTTCTATTTCGGATGTCGGAGCATGGTTTACTTTTTACTTTTTTACTCGTTTTGGGGCCAATGTCCTACTTTGGCCGAATGCTCGAGTACGCATTGCCAGGTACCGTAACTGTCTAACCCTGCTTCAAGCTGCCTAGCTGCCTAGCTGGGTATTTATATAGCTTAAGGTATACTGCTTGGCATAAATGGGAATGCTGCACATATCAGATAGCTATCACTGTTATGTAGTAATTCCCAGCCTATCACTCTTATTTCACAACTGCATCATCTAACCGGTCGGCTCGGTCCCAGCTAGAGTGACAGCCGTTTCTTCAGCCCCTGCAGCTACGCACAACGGGCTCCAACGGCCACCCATAGCACAGACCTACATTCAAATGCCCCCTATATCAAGTAATAACCACGTGTAAATTCATAGCAAAATGTCCATCCCATGATGTAGAGACCTCGAAAGCAATTCTCACGTCACATGTCTACCCCTCTCACCGCTCTCAGCCCGACGTGCACATGCAGAAGCTCCTCATTTTCCCGCATTTGACAGTTCTACGCCCAGGTGGCTCTTGCGCCCCAGACTTGACTGCATGGAGCACAATGCGGTCGAGTCTTTCAGCTCGATGCTGGCAAACACTTCGTGCTCCCAGGCCACGATTCTACTCGGGCCCTCCGCCATGGCGGCCCGTTTCTGCTTTGGATGAGTATGACTCCGCACTGTCGTGTGAGATACGAGGTACCTGTACTGACAACCGTTCCCATAGATGGGCTGAGCGTGAAATCCGCCCTATCAGTCTCAGGCAGTTGACTTTCTTCGGCCGTACCTTGACCGAGCCACGACTCATCAGCTCGGCGAACTACGTGCGGACGGAGCTGCCCACTCGGTATGTCCTCGAATGACTGGAGAGTGAGATGATCTATCCGCTAAAAGTGCCATCGCAGACTTGCGCATCGCCTGCGTGATATACAACAATTGCCCTATGTTGTTGTCTCCAACCCACACCTCTCCCTCGTCTACGAATTGTATTATAAAGCATTTGAGCGATTCCGAGTCATACCCGAGATCCGCAGCCTGGACGATAATGATCGATTTTGTGATGTCCTTCGCGAAATGCTCAAGGCGCATCTTGTAGTGATCCCCAACCTGGCGACGGGTGTCTTGGAGTGCCGTGATCTGTTTCCACCTGACGAGATGGACCGGCTGATGAACACTCTTCTGCGAGCGGTATGTTTGGAGAGCGTCCTTTGCTCGAAAACTCTGACTGATACCCTGGATTAGCGAATCTCCCGCCGCGTCATTGCAGAGCAGCATCTAGCCCTCACCGAGACTTTCAATTCCCCGTGGAATTTCCCGGACTCTCACGAGAGAACCGATATGAACGCAGACTTTGTCGGTGAGGTTTTCCTGAAGTGCAAGGCCAAGGAGGTTGTCGAAAGGTGTGGAAGGGTTGCACACGATCTAATGCGGAAGACCTCGCCGTCGATGAAGCTTCCGGAAATCAAGGTGCAGGGCCATGTGGATGCCACTTTCCCGTACATTCTCAGTCACCTGGAGTACATTGTGGGTGAGCTTTTGCGCAACTCCGTCCAGGCCGTGACGGAGAAATTCGCCAACTCTTCGTCACCTCCGCCGCCCATCGAGGTGCTCGTCTGCGAGACACCCCAGCACGTGATCATGCGGATCTCCGATCAGGGCGGCGGGATCCCAAGAGAGATTCTACCGTATCTGTGGTCCTTCAGTAAGGGACCGCGGACACAGTCGCGGCTGCAAAACCTGGAGCAGGTGCCCGCGATGGCTGCGACGATGCAGGAATTGAAAGTGCCCGAGCGATCGGGGCGGGACGCCAACTTCCACGAGGGATCCCTGGACAGTCTGACGTCGCGGCCTCCAAACTTGCGGTTGGGAATGGGCTTGCCGATGAGCCGGGTGTATGCTGAATACTGGGCTGGCAGCCTGGAGCTGCATAGCCTAGAAGGCTACGGGGTTGATGCCTTCCTGCAGATCTCGAAGCTTGGAAACAAGAACGAGCAGGTGACGACGCGGGCGGCCATTGACGCAGTGTGATGAACCCGGTTACGCATGACTTGTGCTCTCCCAGATAGCCCAGAGAATTTGTGTACCTTGTACCTAGGTACTCTTCACGTATTATACCCTAAGGTAAGGTATTGTGCTTGAATGACGTTAGCAAGACAACACCAGGGCCATTCGCGTAGTGCTCTATGTCCGCCACACTTTCCTTGAGAATAAATAAAGTCCTGCATGGATTGATTGATGCATATTTCGCAGACAAATTTGGAAACTGTAACCTCCAGATGTGAAATTTCAGACATCTTTGAAGACACTAGCCCGATAAACTCGATGACTTGAAGATTCTTGAGTAACCTTTCTCCTGGGTTCTAATTATAGATTGGCAACCCATCTCCATAGTATCATATCAAACGATTCCCAACATGGCTGCAGAAAGTCAACCTCGACGTCACATATCTTTCAGCTGACAGAGTACACTTTCAAGATTCCGTCCAGTAACGCTTGCATTCTCAGCAAAATTAGCTAGATAGACATTCTGGATCAGTTTCCATAAGAGGAAGGATTGGTGACTGGATTGTACCATCAAGAGTTACATCTAGAACGATCTCGTGCATCTTTCCGCCCAAGTACAAAGTTGCAGGGCTTGTATTTGACTCTGTCTGGGAGGAATTTGGCTTGGGACGTAGAGGCGGGGATAACTTGATGATCCTAGCATTGCAAACAAACCATTAGCCTCGGCTGTAAAACTCTCGCACCCTAGCAACTTACCAGACCCAAAGGGCTGAGAATCATGGAAAAATGTAAGTTTACATAATCCATCCTGCATCCTCCGTAACAATTATGGTGTTGTAATACATAAAGCTTCCTGCTCCTCTATTCATTCTTGCTCGAATCACGCAACCGTAATGGCATGTTCTCTCCCACTTGAGGGACCGCACAAGTAGACGTGCTTCCAAGGTTACTAGGGAGTTGCCGATGATGGCCCCAATTGGCTTAACGTCAATGACCCTTGATAGTCTCGCCCACGTCGACCACGGCATTCGGGCTAAGATAAGCACCGAATCTGTGGTCTTGTAAGCATCGACAAGCTCAGCGCTATTACTGGGGTGCGCAGCTCACTTACCGATCACGCTAAGTTTCTCTGCTGGGAGAGTCAAGATCAATTGCTCGAACACTCGCACAGTGCCCGCCCCCTGTCCACTTAGAGTTAACTTCACAAGTAGATGGTGACGTGGGGACTGGAGAGGCAGTCAAGAATGAGGAATCTAGGACGCTGAGGTATCAATCCTAGACATTGACATGGCCTATGGGGCGGCCCATAATACAGAGAGGCATAATTACTGCATCTTATATAGTAAATTTTGGTTTTAAGTGGTAAAATTACAGACTAAAGGTAATTAAAATAAGATAGAAAAGTGATTCAGATAAGAGAGAAAAGTAATTCAGATAAGAGAGAAAAGTAATTCAGATAAGAGAGAAAAGTGATATTTACATAACTTTGTAGTTAATATGCCGTGCCATATATGCCCTCCCTCACTATGCCAACTTAACTTAAGGTTGGAGCCCACTCTGGACTTACTTACTGAGTATAGTTAAGTTCCACGCATGATACACACCCTCATCTAAGAGAAACTGTGTATTATGATTTTCTGCAAATCCGAATGGTGACATAATAAATCCTAGTTAATCCTGGGTCCCTATTTCCTTGTGAGGGACCCATCTCATCTAGTGTCTTCTGCGTTCTCATATCCACCAGTAGTCTAGTCAAATCACTAATATATTTTGTTAAATATGGGTGACAGGATCAAGAATCTGCTAACCCACACCTATATAAATGAAGGGACGACTTTCTTACCATTATGGATTATGCAAAGTCCCTTCCAAATAGGAGTGAGATTTTTCTTATTACAAACATCAACAAGGACCAATTCGAACTTGACTTTCTCAACAATCACGATAAGATCTTTTCACGCGCGTGGAAAGAATACGATTTTTCCTCCTGAGTACTCATTATCAAAATGCCACTGCAACCGCATAAGAGGGCAGGCTGGTCTCTAGCTAACCTCATTATTCACACCGCAGAACAACAAATGGGCGATCCATTTCATTATTCATATCGTCTTTCAGACCGATCTGGGTATGCCTGGACCCCGCTTGTTGTTAAGCAAGTGGATAGGGAAGATCGACTCCCGCTGTCAAGGAACCGGTTGGCGCGAGTGTTCCCAGAGTATGAAATGGTGTTCAGCGGTGAACACCGAGAGCCGTCGAATCGCGAAATTCAAGCCCAACACCAGGAGCGGACTCCAGCCGGAAAATTCCGAATGTCAGCGGAGAAACAGGCGTTCCACGAAGACCGGGCAAGATTCGAAAACGAACTCACGAACTCCGTTCGCTTAGAGACGTCGTCCAGCTGATGGCTCAAGACCAACGGTCCCGCGATGATGCTCAGCGAGTTCGAGACGGGAAGCGAGATGATGTCTTGAGAAGCTCACCGCCGGTGTTGATGCGCTCCGCCAGCAACAGCAGGTTGGTCCAGTTACCCCGATCAACCATGAGATTCACCTGCTCAACCAAGGGGCGAGTGACAGATAGCTAGGTGAAAGCACAAATAAGGAGATGAGGCCCTGTCAAAATGCCACACCAACCATATAAGCTGGCAGCTGAGCGTTTCGCTTACCGCATTATGACTGTTGTGGAACAACAAGTGCCCTATCAACTTCGCCTAGTTAGCCAAGGGCGGACTGATAATACGCTGAACAAAGGCATCAGACAAGGTGATGCAAGCCTTCTTCCAGCTCTTTCGTCCCTGCGGGCATCTCGAAAAAGCGAGTTTCATGCCCAAGGGCTAGGATCCCGTAAAGATTAGTATCTTTCTCAATCCTACTCCATGCCACCATGTTCCCTTCTAGTTGGGATCGCGCTGAGGACCACTGACACTTTGTTGCATCTGTTCCTGACGGGTTTGGGCGTTTGCACTCCACAAATATCGCCTTCTTGATCTCTCCGCCGCGAATGTTGGCACGCGACTTCTCATCTCTGTAGCTCTCCCGCTCAATCCCGTAGTTGTCGCTTATTTCGAAGTAAAAGTGGGGGATATGGGTCCACAGATGACCGGATTGGTCCTCGCGAGATCCGCGGTTGACACGGTCGACGTAGAGATTGATCATCTTGTTGTCGAGGTACTATACCAGTCACTTATTTATTAATTCAATCATCGAATCCAGGAAGACCTACTTACAGAGGTCAGTGCGGCCTCCTTTTGTGATCGGTGTAGGTCCGTTTCCGTCGCCGGGCAGGGGACTGGCTCCAAATCTTTAGTGAGCTTCTGCATTTCCTCTGCGTAGATTTGAGATTTGCGCCGGAGTTTTCGTAGGATGCGGAGTGCGTGGTCTTCAGGATGGTCTTCAGGATACGTTCCGGAAGCTCTGATGATGGAGGGGTTGGTCACTAGTAGCGTAATGACTAAGGGATGCGCGGCGGAAGCGGCATGAGTTGCTGGCGGTGGGGAGGAAGGAGGTGCGTGGATGCGGCATAGGGTGCTGGCGATGCAGTTGGGGGAATGAAAAGTTCTTGAGAAGAGTCAGGCTCGGCTATGTCAACGAGCTCGCCTTGTGCGTTCTGAACAGTGGTTAAGAAGGTTCCTTTGTGGCTGAGTGTGATTGTTGTGGTCAGTTTCGTGACTAGGTCAGTGCATTATTTGGAATGGTGGAGTATAAAGGTAGGGAAGGATGAATGAACGGTAAGGGCTCAGGCCTATTAGGCTCTTTGGGCTTCCCTATAGAGCTAGACGGTACTAAAAGACCTGATATAAGCCTTCTTCCAAAGATTCTTAAGGGAAGAGAGCACCTAACAGGCACTATTGAAGTCGCCTGGCCCAAACTTAAGCAAAGCTCACTTATGATGCTAACCACTAGTTAACTGGCACCAATAGCGCCGTTAAAGCTGTAAGCATAATCAACTTTAATGGGAAATAAGAGACTGTCATCTAGAGAGACCACTTTCTGATTAAATAAAATCAGAAATTAAGAAAGGTCTATTCTTCTAAAGGGAGCAGAAAGTGAGAGAAAGATAAGAGAATAATAAGAGAATAATAAGAGAATAATAAGAGAATAATAAGAGAATAATAAGAGAATAATAAGAGAATAATAAGAGAATAATAAGAGAATAATAAGAGAATAATAAGAGAATAATAAGA
>JAPDFI010000049.1:0-145339 GCA_027569585.1 Penicillium silybi
CCCCCCCCCCCCCCCCCCCCCCCCCCCCCCCCCCCCCCCCCCCCCCCCCCCCCCCCCCCCCCCCCCCCCCCCCCCCCCCCCCCCCCCCCCCCCCCCCCCCCCACGACACGTTGATAAAAACAAAACAATGAGAGATAGTCCCGACTCCGTGGAGGGATCCCTCCGTATAGATACAAATTTGGCAAAGAGATGCGAAAAAGCAATGCAGCTCAAGCAACGAACGTGGAAATGCTCTGTTTCCATGGGAATCAGGGGAATGATGCAATGAAAAAATGTCAACATAGGAAATGGTGCGATGGCGATGCTGTGAAAGCAATTCAGAATCTCGAGACCTGTCCGAGCACAGGTCATACGGGTGTAGACCAGGTGTGCTCGCCCATTCGAGGCTTGGTCTCGTAGTTGTCCGGCTCGGTGCTACCGGGGCGGCGGAGGGTCGAGTTGGGGAAGTACATGTGAGGAGGCATGGAGGTTGGGTATGCTGGACCGCTCGGCTCGGGATAGGTGAAGTCATTGGCCGAGCCTGGGGAGGGCATGCTACCGTGAGACGGCGAGGCCCATCCGAGACCGGTCATGTGTGGGCTCCCGCCGACACTGTTCGGCCGGTGGTCATTGTTGGCCGGAGGCTCGAGGGGCTGCGGGGGAGCATAGGGGTGAGACGTCATCGCCGGGCGTGCATGAGGTGCACTGCCGTAACTGGAGAGAGACGGGGAAGTGGCCGTGGGGGAAGCACGAGGACTGCCTTGGGAAAATTCGCCTCGTACATGAGGGGGGATGGGCCCGTTGCCCATATAATAATCACCAGCCGAGCGATGCATGTTCAGCGGTGGGAGTTCACCACTAGGCGACATGGATTGAGCTGGAGACGGGGCTGACTGAATAGACGCATGGTCCGGGAACATCCCTTCGCCAGGCCCACGACGTTCCTTGTTTTGACGCAGATTGGCCTCAGTCTCAGCAGCAGCTTCCTCGATGGTGCCGGTGTGATGGTTTTGGTGACGGGTGAGAGTCGTACGACGCGTGAACGTCTTCTGGCAGTTCGCGTACGGACACTTGTAGGGCCGCTTACCAGAATGGATACGACGATGCCTAGCCAGTGAGGAAGAGTCGCTGAAGGGCTATACAGAGTTTTCATTAGCCTGAAGCCCAAGCTTCGAGGACTGGGGGGCACAAACCTTGCCGCATCGCTCACACATATGAGGCTTCTCGCCCGTGTGCACTCGAGAGTGTACCGTCAGTGCGGAGCGTTGGATAAACTGCTTTCCACAGCCAGGCCAGTCACAGGCATGGGGTCTGATTCCAGTGTGGATTCGCTCTACAGTCAGGGATGGTCAGTACTGACGAGTAGAGCAGAGAAACGAGGCACGTACCATGACGCGCGAGGTCACTGCGCCGAGCAAATCCCTTGTTACAAGTAGAGCAGTGAAAGGTCTTGGGTGGTGCATCAGCACTACTTCTCCCGGCAGGAACAGGGGCCGGCTGCATCTGAGCATCGCCAGCATATCCGCCAGGGACGTAGGCCATGTTCCGCGGGGTGGCACCTTGTGCTTGAGCGTAATAGAAGGACTCCGCAAGCCCCGAGTCCATTCCCGGGGGAACAGCGTGAGGAGGATATGCACCGACGGAGTTGTCCGAGGCGCCCGGTTCGGGCTTCATGGCGGGATTGTGGTGAAACTGGTTCTGCATGTATTGTTGCTGTAATTGCGCTTCTGCGGCGACAGCTGCTGCGGCAGAGTTCTTTCGGTTCAGAATGGTCGTGAAGTCCATGACACGACCCAGCGATCGGCTGAGTGCCCGTGGCAGAGGACAGCTTCAGCAAGCGTCCTGTCCCGCGCGAATCGTTCAGAGTCCTGCTCTTTTCGTGTTCACGGTTTTTCTGAATTGATACGCCGGTCGGGTGGCGTGATTCCTAGCGCAGACGCGTTTTTGCCGCCGTACGTCTCAGGTTCTCAGTAAGATTGAGGCAACGATGCAGCTACTATCTGCTGGGAAGAACGAGTGGTGTCCGCGGGTGCAAAATCCGGCTGGCGAGCCTTGTCGAAACGTTATGCGCTGGGGGGTCCGAACCGGAGCGAAAGCGGGTGCCGACGATATAGCCTTTCTCGAGGACGCAAAAATAACGTCCTGGCTCAGTCACGTTGCTTCGAGAGCAGAATAAGTTCAGGTAAGGCGACCGGTTAGAACCGGAGGGTACGGCTTGTGATCGGGGATGGTTGTAAGGGAGAGGGAGAAGGAAGGGTAGGGTTTCTATCGCAAACGAGTCCAGTCAGCTCAAAATCACCTTGGAAGCTGCGAATCCTCCACTGCTGCCCAGTTGCTCCAAGATATTGAAGCAGATCTGCAGTCTTCACGTCTCCGGTGCTCCACGGCTGTGGACCCTGCAGGAGGTCCCAGCGCAAGAAAAAGATCCCCGGAAAGACGGCAAAAGGCAAGCGAACATCAATCAATACCCGACTTGGAAAGATGGCAGACAAGCCCGAGGCAAATATCGCTCACGGAAGGCGCAGTTGGTTGGGCAGCCGCGCCACGCGGACAGCGGAGAAATCGCGGAAATCGCGGTGAAAGTCGCGGAAAGCAGACAGGAACGAACCTTCGCACGGCCAAGGACAAGGCACAAAGTATATCGGGCAGTCGGGCAGTCGGGCGCGCGGGTGTTCCGAGCAGAACCCAGGTCAAAGAACGGGGGAGTCGAGGGGGCGCGAAAACGGAGTCGAAAGTTGAAAACCGAGTCGGAAGTCGGAAGTTGAAAGTCGGTGGGGAGGCGGAAGGCGAAGCAAGTTCGAGCTCGAGAATGCAGGGTGAATGAGTGATGAAAGAGTGAAAGAGTGAGAAAGGGGAGGGGGACGAAAATATGATTAGGATAAGGAAGTTTTGTGACGACTACTGTTATTTAGGTGTGGTAGGTGCCACTGGCATAACATCATTATTTACATCTGGAGGATTTCATTCACTGGCCCCCACTTGGTAAGATGGCCTGTGTCTGGAAATTGAATCCTTTTTTTTTTCTCTTTTCCATCTTTCTTTTTCGGTTTTTGAGTTTCGTTGTTTTTTCCACTCATGTCAGATTTTCCTGCCTCCAATTCACCGTTTCGAGCGTATAGCTATAGCTAGAGACATAATGGACGATACTGATCACCTCCTATTTCCTCCCCTGACGTTCCTTCACCCTGCAGGGGCGGCCACGCTTGCTTCGTTTTAGTTTACCCTATTTTCCCCTAGTCGGCCCCAGCGAAGTGCGCTAGAAGGAAACCTGGTCGCACCAGAAGCCCCCCGTCAGCGTCCCGGCTCCACAACGTGCGCTTTCCCCCGTCCCTGCGCACGAAAAACAGAGTGGATACGAGATAGCGACGCCGATCTGAATCACAATTTCGCTGGACGGGATTAGTCCACCTTGGATCCCTCTTCTTCAGTTACTAACCCGACCACCTGCGCTAGTGTGAAACGACTAGGAAACTTTGCTAAACAATAACAATGACGCAAATTTTCTATGATCGAGGTGGACCTCCCTCATGACTGCCCCGAGTCTGCATGAAAGGGGTGTACTCTCCAAAAGGTTGTGCTGGTATAGTACACTGGAACTTCTTCTCTTTCCCTTTTCGGCTCGGGGTAAAAGGGGGAAAGGGGAAGATATGAGAGAGTATGGAGTATACGGCTCGATAGATCTTCGAGGGGACTGACTCACCCATCTCGATAGTCCCATCCCACTATTGCCTGCCGATACAAGACGGCCAAAAGGCTAAATCGATATTCCTTCTAGAAGGTTTCTAAGAGAGGGGGGCGCTCGTCCAAACGCGCCAACACGGGACACGATGTGGCTCGTTACCCAACCCTCTCGTTCTCGTTCCGGGATGATCGTGCAACCCTCTCAAGAGCCTTAGGGGACGATCCAGTTTCAGTGGAGTCTGATGATGATGGTCCTCCCGGGTCGGTAATTACGCTTCCCATTCTGGTCGGTTGCCCCCTTTTCCCTTCTGGGGACGCTAGAAGGACGGCCGAGTTCAGCCTCCAGAAACTCCACTGGTCCACGGCACGGCCGAAGGATCGCTCTGGACTGGCTTGCCAAGCCTTCTCCTGACCTTCTGGAAGGCCGCCAGAAGGATTTCGAAGGGCCGTGGAAGCCGTAAGAAGAAGTCGTTGTTCTCCATCCTGCACGGTGCGCATGGGTCCAAGCCCTACTTAGTGTACTACCGGAATGAGCAACGCCGAGACCCAGTTCGAGGCTGTGTTGCCTGGCATTCTGATTCTTCTGCGTATTCCGACGTAATAGAATGGAAAAGTCGTGCCTAGTGCGCGACCTGACAAAATCAGGGAAACGTCACCGAAAAAGGGGAAAGGGGAGTCGTTGGGCACAACTCGGTCGATTGGCCCAGCCACACGCCCATACCTGGTCTCTGTCGTGATCTCGTCGTGTTCCCCCTTCCGGTAAACCCCCCCCCGGGACCAGACCGTTGATGGTGTCATCCATGAGAAAGAAAAGAAAAGATGCAGGTCTCCATTCCGGACGTACGGAGTTTTGCGGAGATCGTTCGTCCTGCAGATGTCCGCGTTGCAAGAAATCGTGTCTCAAATTTCGAGCCAATGACCCATCATACAATTGGAACCTTACCAGCTCCGTTATTTTGTCCTGTTATGAATCTTCGAATCGTCGTACGCCGGCCTGCGCGGAGTCTACTGGCCGGCACGAGGACCACATGGTTGTGGCTGAGACGTGTTTTGGTGTATCAAGTCCGCGCTAGTCTCCACATTTCTATTAGTAGTAATAGGTGGTGACGCCTCCTTCCGACGCAACTTTGAGCAAGTTCCCTCAGGGGTGACAAGTGCCGTCGAGACAGGGGGACAAATCGGAAACAGTGAAGAAAACGGTCACCACGGACCAAGCGGACCATGACCAAAGGGGGACTGTTGCCCTGCATGATGTCACTGGGGTAATCGTGCACTGGCCCACGCGGTCATCAGCCTAACTCTCCGAGGCCCCATCCAAAACTAAATAGTTCGGATCATCGTGCGCTTTCATTTCGGCCTTTTTTCCCCCTGAAGATCGGATCGGAGATTTTGGAGATTTCCCGGCCCTTTTGACTTAGTGCTGAACGAAATGATCTTCGAAAAAGAGGAGAAAGCCGTTTAGGCGAATGGAGGTCTCGTGTGGCACGCACCAGCCTGATCGACCGCCGTTTGATCGTCTGGAATTCTCATTTCCTTGCGAGCACTTGCTGGTTTCACGATTGAGGTCCTGGACCACTCTGGATGTTCGAAGTTTCGGATATTCGGTGAACAGCTTCAGCTACTGTGTGACCGAGCTAGATAGCCTCGATCATAGATCGGAAACGTGACCCGGGCCGGAAAAGCACTTTTGCGGCTGCCGATCCTTCTTTGGGCACGGTCAGCTCGTACCGACTTTCCCAGGGGAGAGGTCTCTGTGTAGAACGTGTCCGAGGGTTGGAAAGCAGTTGCTGTTTGAGAACATGAGCGCCGGCTGACTCGTGCGGAAATGCCTAGGGACTTCAAGGTACCCTGGTCTACCCCGCAGCGCCGTTGCCTCTTGCAAGGCCCGGGACGCCTTGGGATTCGACCACGGCAGCAACGCAGTCAATCTATAAGCCACCCGACGAACCTTGAAAGCGCCTCAATTGGGACTCACCTCGGTTTCTCGTGGTAAGTTGAGGGAGACTATGGGGTCGTGAGCCTCGGGATAGCCTGATTAAAGCGCAAGGCATAATGATAGATAGCAGACAGCTAGATCTACCCATTGATCTCAACCTTGGAATTCCATAGGCCCTGCCAGGGCGCAGTTCCTGTTGATGACTATGCATAGTCTCTGCTGAGAGGCGCAGATATATTTACAGATCCTACCAATGTTCAACTTGGAATAATTCTCGAGTCATGCAACCCGATTAGATCTTGATAGACTTGCAAATGAACTCAACTAGATCAAGGATCACTGCACCACCCCCCATCAACAGTATACGTACTCCCCGTAACTGCACTAGCCTCCTCACTCCCAAGGAAAACAATAACCTTAGCCACCTCCTCCGGCTCCAAATCCCTCTGCAAGCTCTGATTCCGCATAACCGTATCCCGATACTCAGCCGTAAGCACCTCCTCCCTCTGCCTCCTCGTCGCAATAGCCCCCGGCATAACGCTATTAATCCTGATATTATCTCCGCCCACCTCCTTACTCTGCACCCTCGTCAACCCCATAATCGCCGCCTTACAAGCCGCATAAACCGGCTGTGCAGGATCCGGAATCCGCCATGTAATAGACCCCAGGTTCACAATACTCCCGCCTCCCGCTTT
Source organism: Penicillium silybi (assembly GCA_027569585.1). Lineage (NCBI taxonomy): Eukaryota > Fungi > Ascomycota > Eurotiomycetes > Eurotiales > Aspergillaceae > Penicillium > Penicillium silybi. Next base: position 6,292 of record JAPDFI010000049.1, read on the forward strand.
CTTCATCGCCGGAACAACGGCCTGCGTGAGGAAGAATACATGTCGGAAGTTGGCGTTGACGCTGAAATCCCAGGACTCGGGAGTAACTTCTTGCGTGGTTCGTCGCGCGCCGATGCCCGTTGCGGCGGCGTTGTTCACTAGGACGTCGATGACGCCGTACTCTTCCAGGATTTTGGATGTTGTGGCTTGGATTGCGGCGAGGTCGGTGATGTCGCAGTAGTAGAAGACCGGGGCGATGATTGGAGGCGAGCCGCGGGCTTCAGCATCGGCGGATAGCGAGACGACGTGGTCGATTGCTTTTTGCGCGGAGGTTTTGCATATGTCCATGAATAGGACCCGGCTACCTTGTCGGGCGAAGAGCTCGACTGTTGCAGCGCCTATGCCTTGGGCGCCGCCCGTGACGAGTACGACTTTGCCTTCGAGGCTGGGGTAGATTGCGTGTCGTGCCATGGCTATATTGTAGACCATCGAAGGGTGAGAATGTATAGTGCTGGCGGGGATATAGGTGGAAGACGTGCTATGGGATGCGAGTTGGCCCCCGCAATCACCGGGCGGGGGTGTTGATGACTTCGTGTGGGGTTTACTCCGAGCGTTTCGGGCCCCGGTTGTCATCAATCCTGGGTCGTTGGTACGCTGCTTCACGGGCATTACGGCCTGGGTCTGGTTCCAGTGTTTGCCGATATTCGGGTAAATTGATTCCGTCGACCTGGGGATGTATGGGAAGGTTGAGAATGCATTTGCATATTATGAAGCTGGAAGAGCGCCTTCCTTCCAGGTCTTACATTGCTACGAGGGGAACATTGTGATGAGCTGCTTCCATATATACCTAGGACGCTTGTAGTGCCGCCCTAGGATGTCGTTGATGGGGTCCGAGACGGAATTGAGGAGCACCAGCGATGCACGGAAGTTGATTGATTCCCAGTTCAAACGCAGTTGAGGAAGGTGCTTTAGGAAGACGGAGATAGGGAACATAAGGATGTTCAACTTAAGAGGCTTCTCTATTGATTTTCTACTGGTTCTCAGGGACATATTTATATTATTTCCCCTGAGAGCGATTTCCTATGGAGAACGCATACAAAACAATTTTCCTTCGCCGTAACTTGGTGAACACGAACAAAATCAAGGGTAATACGGAGGAGGCCTGGTGGCTTCATATTCACATCCGGGCCAGGCCGGTCCAGACGGTTTGGATGGAACAGACAGATCTTGATGCCTTACAGACAGGGCAACAACGGCGTCATTCTTCAACACATTGGCCCCGAGGTGTCCACCTGCGCAGTACTTGAGATACATCTCTTTCTAGGTTGCAGGTACGTATATTACCATCTGCGCAGTCGATTAATAGTCCTGCATTGATTTAAGACGCTACCTAGGTACTTACCTGAACCCGGTTCAATTAGATTCTACATCCAGAAGACTACCCTCTTCCTGAAGTTCAAGTACATGATAGTTACTAGGCAATTAAAATTTTTCAAGATAGCCATATATTTATTCCATAGCCACATTAAGTGTGATCGTCCTCAGGCATTAAAAGTGTAGACATAGGGAGTATCACCGATCTATAAACAAGAATCCCATGCAAAGTGCCCAAGACCAAGCGCCGGACCGATGAGATGAGGGAAGGACATACCGAAAACAAATGCCACCAAGTCCTCATATAGCGTAGCTAGGCGAAAAAGTGAAGCCCATGCAAAATGAAAGGAACAAAGGCAGCACAATCACCGCTTGCGCCATGACAATTCCAACACTTTGTCGCCTAGGGTCGAGTCCCGCTTGACATACCACTGAGTAACCCGTCCATTCTCCTCGATCACAGCATCTTCCAGAAGGTAGCTCTCCTTCATTTCGTCCTTGCGGCGGAGAGGACCGAGCTCGTGCAGGTAGGATTCCTCTACAGCGCCGTTGTGGGGTTCCCAAGTCATTTCCATCGAAATGTCACCCGGCTCCGGTGGGAATCCGTACTTGATGACCGAGAACCCGTTGGTCAGCATCCAGCCGTCGGAGAACGTCCATTGGCGAAGCAGGCAGGAGTCACCGCACAGCTCGGAGATCACACTGAGCTTGGGCATGTCGGCCTGGAACCACGATTTCCAGTGATGCACCGAGAGCGGGGGTTCGCGGCCCGACTCGAAGAACCCTGATGCGTCCTTCATCAAGTCCAGCTGATGGAGGCGGTGGTCGATCGTCATTCGGGTTGTGGTGTACTGATAGATGCAGTTGCCGATGCGGCGGTCGCCGGTATACGTCATCTGCTCGCATTCGTCATAGACATCTGCCAGTTCGGATAGCAAGGGCCGAGATAGGAAGACGCCAGCGCCTCCAAACGCGATAATCCCGAACACTGCGATCTGCGGTGTGCCCTCCGAGAGACCGCCGATGTACATCGGTTTGGTGTGGTCGTATTTATCCAGCGCGTCCACCAGGGCGGACATGGAGAGGAAGAAGGTGTCGTCATCGATAATACACGCCCACTGCGTTTGCTCCCGCATGTTTTCCTCTAGGAGGGGAATGAGCGCAAAGTATCGGTGCAGGTAGTCATCCTCGGATTCGGTGATGAAAAGATTGATTCCCAGGGTGTCCGCCTTGGCCTTGACATAGGCGACCCCTTCTCCCTCCTCGTCGGGCTCAATCAGAGCGAAGATGCGAGTGCGCGTATAACCAGCCCAGTGAGCAAATTGGTCGAGGGATTCGTTCAATCTTCCAATGGTTGTAGCGACACCGAAGTCGATGTGCGAAGCAACCGGCATTTTTGGCGGCTGGACTACCTGAACCTGCATGGGTGTCGGGATGGTGCAGCCGTCCGGCTGTCCAGGCCCGACCTGCGAGGCCGAGGGCTTCCACTTCACGTCCAGCAGAGGCTGGTCGATTGTTTGCCGGATGGGCAGTGGGTCCGCAACCACGTCCACCACCATCTCACGGCGGGTGTAGGCGACCAGCTTGCGCACATTGATGCGGTGAAGCTTTTCAGGGTCAAGTTCGCATTTGATATCGGAGGATATGGTCACGTTGGACCAGGCGTGCATGGTGGCGCGGTGAGGCGGGGAGGATGGCCACAGCAGGGCGGCGAATCCCAAGACGGCGAGAATGACGATAGCAAACCGCATAATCTTCTTCCAGGCCCATGAGGCCGGGATAGACCCTTCCCTATTCTGGAACATCGTCGCTGCGTGTGATATATTCCTCCTGTCGATTCGGGACGGGCGGGTTTGGAGGGTCGTATAGTCGTATTATAGAAGGTCACCGAGTGGGCATCCGCATTGCGGAGACACGCTCCGAGATCAAACGAGCAATTCGAGACGCCCGTGGGAAAGGGGGGAGGAAGATATAGGGAGGGCGAAGGAGGAAAAAACGAAATCAGGTTGCAGAGGAGGGACGGGAAGACGAGGGACGATCATGGTTCCATGGATGCTGCAAGCGGCAAAGGCGCAATTCAGCCCTTAAGGGGTGACGTACGGTCACGTGAGCAAAGCTTTTTCGGGGATTCGTCACTCTTTCACACGTTTCGGGACTTCAGGTTGATCGCGTTCATCGGAGCCAACCAAACACTCTCCCGAATTAGGACGCCTCACGTCTTGTGTATGGACTCGGCGTTAAGGGAATGGGGGCCTCCGATCATCTCCAACCCTGTCGAATGCCAAGACTGGGACCAACGCTTCTTTCTCACTCGCCGTCATCCCGTCGCGCGGCTCCACGTCCGCGCGTCCCTTGGTACTTGCGATTGTCCGCTTCGTTGTTTCTATGAAGGCCTATGTAGATACTTAGATCCGATTTCGCACTTACTGGCTTATGGCTTCAGGAGAGGTTTCTCCTGCCGCCGAGACTCATTCCTCTCTGAGACAAGGGAAATTCTCAGCGTCTTATTTTCCCCCCGGTGTAGCACTTTTTGGGTGATTTGACGTCGATCAGCCCCTGTCGATGATCTGCTAGCTCGGCTCACCGACATCCAACAGGGTCTCGGGAGATCCTAAGGCCAGATAAGTCTTTTAGCGGCGAAGCGGATCACGAATAGACTTTCAGGGTCCAGTTTGAATCCGGAAATACTCTACGGAGTAGAGGCGTGCCATTGCGCCCTAGGCAAATGGGCGCATTTGGGGCCACACTTGGCGCGCCGCCTCAAATTCCCTCGAAGGAATGATGGGGCCGAGGCCAGGCTTTTTTAAGCCTATCTGACACCTGGGCATCCTCTATCTGCCCACTTTAGAATAACACATCTCAAGATTAATTTAACCGCTAAGCAGTATATTAGGGTCTGGTACTATATAAGAGCGACCTTAAGATTTACCTGTGCATGCCACGTTTTGGACAACCGATATTGCGGATATTGTTGGATTTCTTTCCAGCTCGGACGCTTAGTGGATTACAGGATGTGTTGTTAGTGCCAGTGGAGGGGGCATCGAGATTGGCTCGGAATGATGGCAGGGACGTCGGGTCAGTAGAAAGATCTTGCAGGTTTCGAGGGCTAGATAGGCATACTATGGGATGACATTTCACGTTTGGTGGTCCACGCGAGGATGATTGCAAGATCCATGGTTGAAGGTATAAGACTTAGCCAAGATGGTATGGTCCGAAACAAATTAGGCATAACGTCCAAAACAGTCTGCGGGCGAGATGAATGCAGAATCGGAACCCCTTAACATAAATACAGAGCACTTGAAAATATTCTTTCTTTTCAGCCTATACACTGATCCTCTTGCAACTACTTCGCTTTACAAGTCGTCCATTTCAATACTTGAAACTCACAGCCCATCCTCCGATCTGGATTCAAACATCATCGAGCCTCGCCGGCTTCAAGGGCTTCTACAATGTCGCAACTACTCCGCAGGCTGCTTCTTTCCGCCAGTGGTTACATTTCCCGGACAAAAGTGAGGAAAGACCCTTTCGTCTTGTCTCTCGATGAGAGGATCTTAGCCAAAATTTATCAATATCTTCCTCTGGTTGACCAGATCTGCCTATCCATCAGCTGCAAAAAATTCTTTGGTCTGTTTGGAGCGATCGTGAAACACAAAGACTTTACATTCCCTCGACTCCTATCCATCGGGGTTCCAATACTGTGCTCAAGGAGTAAGGATGTACCACGAAACCAACTTCTTCTTCGACTCGAGAATCACCGCTGGGCTTTCTGTTCGAGATGCTTAAAACTTCATCCGCGAGATGAATTTGAGCCAGACTTTCTCAAAAGCCCAGCTTTCAGAAGAGCCTGCACATACTGGGCAGGAATAGTGGACCTGTGTCCCTGCATCTCCTTGACAGTCCGAGAGCGATGGCGTGTTATCCAGCACCTGAGATCGCCTACGCCAGGCGTTACTCAGTACGGCCCTTTCAGGCTTGAGTTTACCAAATATGAGGAGCCTAATCTCCTGCACAATTGTTCAACCGGCTCCAAGGCCGGCGGCAAAGTAGACTCTATTCTGACTTTGTCTCTCAATACGTTTGGGGACCTGATATTGAGTACTCAGTATACTCTACCGCTCTCCCCCCAAGACGATTATCTCAAAGCTGAGCCTTTCTTTACTTGCCCGCATCAAGGTCTCACGCCTTTTGGAATACCTGTTGGGGACCAAAAAACATGTCGGGAGTGTGGAACTAGCCTTGTAATGTTGCTAAAACATGAAGACAAAACCAAGGGCGACTTCACAATGAGGCGAATACTGGGAACCCCGAACTGGTCTGCAGACGCAACCTGGTTTGCTAACTGTCGTCTTTTCGGAACTCGGTATTTAGATATCGAAAACCACTGGTAAGCCATCGAATTTTCTGAGAGAGATCAACCTGTCTATTGACATCTCCTATAGGTATTGTTCGCATGAGTTTCAAAGGGAGATGCGTGGTATCCCTGGCCAATGGCATGCAGAATTCTGCATAGAAGTGAAGAGATTGGTGAATGAATATCGACGAAGTGGAAAGACTGGAGATCGGGAGATTGGCGAGAAGGTTAAGAATAAGGTCTTCTGTGGCCTTATGCGAGATTTCTCTAGCCGCAGTACGGAAACGCACCGCGAAGTGAAGCGCGAAATGAAACGGATTGGGGACTAGGTCTCCGCCCGGAGCTCAACTCTCGGCCCCATCTAAAGCAACCTGAAATTAATTTGTTTCTTCTTGCTCATTATGTTGTTGTATATGAATAATGCATGATACCCTTGGACCTATTTCTTGGAAACATAATGTTTCAGTCTTATGCGAGAGTGTCCAGTAAACTGATTGCTACCAGCAGGATGTTGTCAACGATACCCCGGCACCTGAGACTTTGATTCCAACTGTCACTGTGCCTGTAATCATTGCGATTGATTCTGACCACAATAATGAAATGATGTTGGAAGGAATCAAGATGGACCAATATTTGAAATAGTTGATTGAGTCTGCATAACCACATCGACCACTTCCATCACTTCCACCGGCCTATCCCTCCGGATGGGCACCGATAAATGTACATCCGACTTGGTCAGTACGAAGGCACGTGGATTGGCCGACACCCGGGTTCATGGACTCCAATCCTCCAACCCTGGAAGACTAGGGCCTTGAAAAAGACGAGACCTGGCAAGCATTCGAAAAATATGACTACATTATGACTTTGTCCTTTCAACGAATCTATCAGGAAGTACTTGACAATATGGATCGAAAATAACATGAGTCTGGAGCTTTTCTTTCGAGATTTTCTCAATATATACCTTCTGCCGATTCAGAATAATAAGAAGGGAGAAGCGATCAATTACCTCCGATCGCTTGCGCCTGGCGACTTCGCCGACCTCTTGTAAATGACTGGCTTCTACGCCAGGACTTACACTCGGTAGTGGTGCACGACCGCTACAGCTCTCTTTCTTTTCTCTCTTTTCTTTCTTTCTCTCTTTCTCTCTCTCTCATTTCTCTCATTTCTCTCATTTCCTTTGTTTAGTGCCGCCCACAGCGATGACACCGGTGCACCTCTGGGCCCACTGAACATTGACCTGCTTCGACGCTGCCGTGAAGCTCGAAGCATCTGCGGACACTAGGCCACCAGGAGGCCTATGACCTGTATTGTGCTGACTTTCCTACATGTCGGGAATCGGAGTACCCAACTGGCACACCCGCCAACATTTTTGTATGACCTGCTTTCTAGGCAGTACCATGTACTTTGAAATTACCTAGCTTAGCACGTCCTCATACCCTAAGGGAGGTCTCGGAGAGCAGGCATCGGCTGCATCCATAGGGTGTTAATAAAGTACAACGACAACAGAATAATAAGAAGCGGGAAAACAAGGCTAATTTGCCAGAGCGCAAACGAGCCTCAGGAATTATGTCTGTGTCATTTTCCTGCCTCGATACCTACTGCTTGGATACTTTTTCTTCATGATTCTTGCGAAGAAAGCTTTCTGAACTCCGGATGACTGTTTGTTCTTTTCCAGAGAGCATGACCTCTCCTGCTCATTGATGCTAACCTCATGGTATTAGACACCCCTATCTGGATGCTTTGGAGCGCGAGAGCCTCATCTTCCCGCCTTTCCCCCCCTCGGACAAGAATACCTCTGGTGGTCAGCTGAAAACGCGGGCGAAGCGGAGCACTCGCCACGCCGACCTGTTCGCCATTAGCCGTGGGAAGAATATCTCTGTCGTTTCTCCGCATGCGGCCATGAACCCCAGATATGGCGTGTCCTGTGACTAGCGCACGGTCAATACCGAGAAGTTCCTCAATGAGCGTGCTCTGAAAATCTCCGAGGAACAGAAGCTCAGAAATTGGAAAGCGGTTGGTCTGCAGATTCTCAGCGAGCATGATTTTTCTCAGATGATGAAAGAGGTGATATTTCCGCGTTTCCTCTATGTTTTACTATGAACGAGACTGACTGAAACAGGTTCATCAAATTCATCAAATCATGGATCTCTCTGAATCTGATAATGATGGAAAGCCAACGTTCTCGGACTGAAAGCTGAAACAGAACCACTGCATTCTCGACTGGGTCACGCAGAAAAAGCGCAGAAATGGCTGCCTGCACGGCAAAGATCCTCGATCCTGCACTTTGCTAGCAAATCACTCTCTGCTCCCGCCCCCGAATATCTCTGCCCTGTACGCCGTTCGACAGGCGCTCCGACTGGGCGTTAAATTGCTTCAGAATGGGAGGGATCAGATGGCAGCAATACCACGCGGGGTACAGGAGCGACTCAAAGAGGATGGGATGCTCTCTCAAGTTCATGAGTTGAGAAAGCTCGGATGATTCGCTATAAGTAGCGATGTGTCGATCAGCTTGGCCGCTCCTTGACTGCTGCTACTTCTGAGTATATTGTTCACGCCCTTGTAAAGACCGGCGGTATCAGAATTAGTAAAATGCTTGCCAGGTCTCGTGTTTTTCAAGGCCCCCGGTCTTCCAGGGCTGGAGGATTTGTGGCGTGCTTCAAATGTTCTTTCAAATGTTCTTTCGCGGTACAGCCGAAGTAAAGAGCAGGCTGGATTAAAGAGTAAACGTGTGACTATAAAGTCGACTAGCTGCGTACTCTTAAAGGTCAAATCGATGCAACAAAGTCCAACTTAGCATGTCCACAGATATAGCTGTCCTGAAGACATAACTAACTAGTTAACTAGTTGACCTCGTAAATACCTGCCTCATAGATATGGCACCAACATCGATTTGCACGTGACCTGATACGGCGGGGCATTCGGCCTTGTGCGCAGGATTGCCCGATGGGGAAGGCCAATTCCGCACACTCTGGCGTTGTGGAGGTGGATATCAACCTGGAGATCTCCCCGATTGTGACAATTGCACCGAATTCTAGATATCGAGGCCATCTTATTCTGACCGACTTCACCGCCTGCGAACAACCCGTGCTCTCGACTATCTCCCCGCAACCCCCGCCATGGTTGCGCAGTCGCTGAGCTCGCTTTTGCAGCGGGCAACGATTGACGATCATGAGGAGGTCATTCAGTCCTGCAACGAAACCCTCGCGAAGTCCAAAAACGACATTCACGCTCAACACATCAAAGTCATCGCTTTATTAAAGCTCGACCGCTACGAAGATGCGCTGCGGGTGCTCGAGGCCGGAGGCGATGTCCTGAAGAAGCGGGCTGGGTTGGAACATGCATATGCGCTGTACAAGTGCGCGAAGTTGGAGGAGGCTCTTGACGCCGTGACTCGGTCGGATGCTGGTCGCGGTGCTAGCCATTTGGAGGCTCAAGTGGTATGGCGGACAGTCTTTGCTTTGTCTCTTGTGACATCTGCTGATATTCGATTTTGAATAGAGCTACCGCGCTGAACAATTCCGCCGTGCCGCAGAGATCTACGAAAAGCTCTCTCAGTCTCCCAGTTCCGAGGAGAACGACTTGAGCATCAACTCCTGGGCAACGGATGCCCAGCTGCAGTGGAAAGGCGAGGCGGAATACGTGCGCCACGAGCGACCTTCGAGAGAGGACCTGGAGTCATTTGAGACGGCATACAATGCGGCCTGCTTGAATATTGCTAAGGGTGCCCTTGCGCAGGGCGAAGTTCTCCTCAACCGCGCGAAGAGTACGGATCCTACCAAATGACCGGTGGACTCAATGCTGACGAGATTTGTAGACATTTGCCAGACATCAGAGGACCTTTCACCCGAGGACAGGGCCGCAGAGCTGCTTCCTATCTCTATTCAACATTTATATGTGTTGATTCGGCAAGGAAAGACAGAGGAGGCTGAAGCGCTCCTCAAACAGATCTCCGTGGATGAGTATGTCGAACAGAGACATTATGGAAGACCAAAACTAACTTCTGCCCTTAGCATCCAAGAACTTTCTACAAAGAAGGTTGCCCGGAACAATATTGTTCTGGTTCGCCAGACTGCGGTCAACCCATTTGTCCTCTACAAGGCCCTCCACGAAACTCCCGACGCCATCAACAACGACCGTCTGTTCGATTTCCAACAAAATGCCCTGACAGGAAACTCGCATGCAGCGGATCTCCTCGTGCAGAAATATGACGGCATGATCCGTTCAACAGCCAAGGCGCTCTCAAAGAGCCCTTGTCCTTCTGCCGACGCCAGCACCAACCTTCTTTCCGTCTACAATGCCGCTGGCCATGCGCGCGGCGAAACCGGACAGAAGGCCCTGAAGCAGATCCTCCCTGTCCTGGAAAGACGACCCAAAGACCTTGGTCTCCTCCTGACTGTAGTCCAGCTCTACGTCAACGCCGGCAACACCACCTCCGCCATCACCGCCGTGGAGCGATCGCTCCGCAGCCTCGAGGAATCCATCTCCGAAGCTGACCAGGACGCTCGATTCAATCCAGGCTTGCTCAGCGTTCTCGTCGCCCTGTACCAGCGCGAAGGCCGGAAACTCCAGGTCCAATCCACCCTCGCACAGGCAGCCGAATACTGGCGCAAGAAGCCCGAGCCTCCAGCCTCTCTCCTGAGGGCCGCCGCCACATCCCTCCTCCACTCCGACGACCGTTCCGATCTAGCCACAGCAGGCGACCTCTTCCGCTCTCTGTACCAGCAAGATTCTAGTGATCGCGTGGCCATTGCCGGCTACGTCGCCTCCCAGGCTACGCTGGACTATCCCCAGGTTGAATCGCAGCTCGACCGTCTACCCGAGATCAGTGACCTCGTCGCTGACATCGACGTTTCTGCCTTGGAGTCCGCAGGCATTGCACCCTCCGCATCATCTGCTGCCGCTGCCGCCGCCGCATTTGCAGGAGCCCGCAAGCGTGCTGCCACGGATAAGGAAGGCCGCGCTACCAAACGTATCCGCAAGTCTCGTCTGCCCAAGGACTACGATGCGGACAAGAAGCCCGATCCTGAGCGCTGGCTGCCTCTGCGTGATCGATCTTCTTACAGACCCAAGGGGAAGAAGAACAAGCAGCGCGCCGCGGACCGTACCCAGGGTGGTGTTGTCACTGAGAAGGCAGAGGAATCTGCAGCTCAGCAGCAGAAGTCTGGAGGCGGAGGTGGAAACAACGCCAAGAAGAATAAGAAAAAGGGCAAGCGGTAGTGGAGTGTGTCATTGGTATTGGATAGTAGATAAGAATAGATCCCCGCTTACTGCATCCCTAGTACTGTTACATTTTCGCCGAATCCATGCATTATTCACCCTGCGAGCAACGCTTTTCCGACCAGCTAAAGCCTCACACCACAAGATGAGAGAAGGTTAACCTAAAGGCGTGCGAATGGTTCCACACTGCCGGTCATAGTGTCCGAAGATCATATGCAGCAGACGGAGATCACTTAAGGCGTCCTCGGGAGTCGTCTTCACCTCCGGACCAGAGTCCCCTGTGAGATAGGAATGTAGAGCGCGCAGTTCACGGTCGTAAGCCTCGTCGCAGGTGCTCACGTACTCAGTTCTCTTGACGCGGGGACGAACTACCCCGATGGCGGTTCCATTGCTGGTTCCATTCCCATTGACGGCAGCCCCATTCGCAGTTCCATTACTCAGCTCGCCCGTATCCACCTCCTCGATAACAACCTTCACCGACCTCTCCTTACCCGCCGCTTCGCCGGGGTTAGGGAAATCGTACTGCACGCTGAGTGTCTTGCGAGCACTGTACACGGTAAGATGCGCATCGCAGCGCGGGAGAGCATCCACGCCAGCCTCGTAGAGCAAAGTAAACGGGTGTCCGTCAACACCCAAGTCATCGGTGTAGTGGAAGACAGCAGAGTAGAAAGGCTCCGTGATCGAGACGGAGGAGACCGCATCTGGGAACCCGAGAGACTCGCGCATCAGAGAGAGATCGTGGCATCCCAAGCTTCCCAGGAACCGGCAGAACGCGACGCGTTCAGGTGTGATATCGTCGTCGGAGCCGAAGATGTCGACCAGGAGGTTCTGGCATTGGTCTGGGCTGGTGTGGCCGTTTACTCCGTTTGTACCGTTGGTCCCATTGGTTCCGTTCTGATCGTTGAATCCGTTCGCGTACTCGCTCGCGGGGATTCTGAGTGGGCCGGCGATGTTGCGGCATCGCGCGTAGTGAATACGGTCCAGGCTGGCGAGCTCTTTCCTGAAGATATCTGTGTAGCATGGTGCGTAGCGGCGTGCACATCCGACGAAGACTCGAGGAGCGCCGGCGTTTTCATTTGAGGGTGAGCGTGCTAACAGGCCCTTCTTGCTTGCTTCGCGGATTCGGCGGAGAGAGTGAATCGTCATGCTGAGGGGGACTTCGACCATGACATCTTTGCCTGTTTCAAGGGCGGCGACGGTGTATTTTTCATGGTGGTCAAAAGGGAAGAGGTTGAGAATGACATCGATTTCGGAGTTGCTGAGGATGTCCTCGGGGGTTGTGGTGATGCTCGGGATTTTGAAGAGCTTTTGGCAACGCTGACCGATCTCAATCTTATTGGAATGAAGGGCGAGTATATCAAAGTGTGACTTGAGGGTGGTGAGAGTAGGTAGGTAGGTCGACTCGACAGCGTCGGTGGCGCCGAGGATGCCCAGGCGGAGAACCGGGTTCGACATGGGTGGCGAGTTTGGAAGGACGAGGGATGATCGGTCGGCTGGTTCGGATGGCGAAATGCAGAGAGCTGCAGATGCAACCTTGGAAGCCATGTTTGATGTGTGGCGAAGGTGGAAGGGTATCAAGGGGGATGGAGTTTGGTGTATGGGGGTTGTAGGCGGTATGATGAAAGGAATACCCCGGGAACGTTGGAAGTGAGAGCTCGAGAAATCAGGTAGCACGAAGAATCATCGGTTCAAAAAGCAAGGAAGGAACAAAGAAGCTCCTATTGTCCAGGCTGTCCATTCCGCAGAACGGCATGCCAGTTCGGCCGTGACATCAGCGGCCTATAATTCCACCCACTGGCGCTGAACCCGAGACTTGGTTGGGCCCTGAACTTTCCCCGGAATGTATCCGTGGGTCAGTCTATAGATCTAGGAAATCCGCCCTCCTGAAAGCTATCCAGGACCTGCACGTCTGTCTGTACTACGCATATTCGGTCACGCCAGGGCTAAGTCGGGAAGTAAGGAGGGAGTCAGCTAGGGATTGAGGTATTCGAAGTGGTAAATGAAGTGTAGGAAAGTAGTTTGCAAACCATACAGCAGAAGTATAGAGAAGTTTTGTGTCCACTCTTTCTGGAAACATCGCGGGTGGAGCTGGTGGGTCTCACAAGCCAGGCACAGTGAACAGCGAGCTGGCAGTACATAGCTTGTTGCTTACCGTACTCACTATTCGACTGTACCGTAGAAAGTACCCGTACATTGTAATGTAGACGTACTGTAAAGTTCATGTCAAGGTTATCCCAGCTGAGCCAGCTGAGCAGCACGGTCTCACGTATCCACAAACACAGCCCTGCCAGGCATCACACTGCCTTTCCCCGATCTGGCGTGGCGTCTAGTTGACTGGCGTCATCAGCTCATCCACTCGCTTTTTTTCTTTCTTGTCATCTCCATCTCTCCTACAAAATGGGTGTAAGTATCCCATCGATCACTCTTACCACTTTTGCCCCGCGAGCTGTCTGACACGACTTTAAACACCACCAGTTTGCCTCGAAACTCGCCGCTGCGCAGAGCCAGAATCCGAACCCGAACCAGAGTCAGAACTCGATGTCAAACCCGGGCTCAGGCTCCTACCAAGGAGCACCTCCCGCAGGCTACACTGGAGGTCCTCCGACTGCCCTGCGGCCTGGTGGATACGTAAGTCACCTGTTGACCTTTCGACGTCATGGGACAATCCGTTGACTCGATCTTTTTTTCTGCATCAACAGCCACAAGCGCAGTACCAGGCTTATCCAGGATCCCCTCCTCCCCCGGGATCGGTAAGCTACCCTTCGTGATATCTTTTTACCTTTTGCCTCGTGGTCTTCGTGTTTTGCTTTTCCCTTTTGCGTTACCCCTCCACTGGTTTCCTCGGCCCCTCCACCAGCGTCAGCGAACAATTTTGGAACCATGTCGGGTCCCTACTACAACCACGGCTATCCTCCGTACGGCGGCTCACCTGCTCAACCCTACCAGTCCTACAATACTCCCCCGCCGGGTGCTGCGCCCTACAACGGGCCTCCGCAGCAGCAGCCGCCTTACCCCGCATCTTCCCAGCATGGCTATGCACGTCCTCCCCCGCCGCCACCTCAGGGTCAGCCCTACGGATCTTCACAATCGCCCTACCCTGGACAGCAGTCTCAGACCCCATACACTGGACAACAGGCTCCGTATCCCGGACAGCAACCGCCCTATGTACATTGAACCCATATATCCCCTTGTCGTGTTTTGTGTTGCTTGGTGTTCTGCCAAACGAGAGTGACCCGAATGTATGCTGACGGGAAAATAGAGCCAGGCGCCCCCTTACCCGCCCCAGGGCTCTCCGTACCCCGGTGGACAGGCCCGTCCCGGACCTCCGCCAGGACCACCTGGTGGACAGTATGGCACGCCCGGTGGTGCCCCGCCACCACAGGCTGCTCCCATCACCCCTCAGCAAGTCAACGCGTATCGCCAGTTGTTGATTAGCACAATCCAAGAGAAGGAACTCCAGAGCTTCTATCCGCCGGAGAGACTGAACCAACTCGTTCAATCGCTTGCCAATGATGCACCCGCAAAGCTTGCCAAGTTGACCAACGAATGGTCCGTCCCCATGGAGGTGGCCACCGATGTGATGAAGCTGGCCTTGTTCGATGTGATTCTCTACGTAGACGACAGTGGATCCATCGAGTTCGAAGAGAAGGGAGTTCGGAAGGACCAACTGAGACAGATCTTGGGTATCGTGGCCACTGCCGCCTCGACCTTCGACCAGGATGGAATCTCGGTGCGATTCATGAACAACATGGAGCGCGGAGATGGCATTCGCAGTGCGGCAGATGTCGACATGCTGGTCTCCCGCGTGCGTTTCGCTGGATTGACCCCTCTGGGTACCGGCTTGAAGGACAAGGTCATCGATCCCATGGTCGTGGGCCCGGCTCGTGCCAACCGCCTCGACAAGCCCGTGCTGGTGATCACTATTACGGATGGACAGCCTGCCGGCGAGCCTCACGGTGCTTTGCGCGATGTTATTCAGCACGCCGTGACCGAGGTCTCGCGAACTCGGTATGGCCGCGGTGCTATTTCCTTCCAGTTCACCCAAGTTGGCAATGACCAGCGGGCGCGTGAATTCCTGTCGGACTTGGACGAGGATCAGCAAATCGGACAATTGATTGACTGCACTTCGAGTATGTTGCACTATACCCCGTGAAGCACTTAGTTCATGCTAACCCACTGGACAGACTTTGAGGTTGAGCAAGATGAGATGTCCCGAGCTGTCCCGCCAGTCCATTTGACACGCGAGCTCTGGGTAAGTTTTCGTGGTGATCTGCCTTTCTAGAGCTGGACTGATCATCTCCACAGTGCGCGAAGCTCATGCTAGGCGCCATCGATTCCTCGTACGACACCAAGGACGAGAAGGCAGCAGGACGGGCGAGTGGACCACCGCCTCCGCAGAGTGGCTACGGTGGATATGGTCAAGCACCCCCTGCCCAAGGCCCTCCTGGAGGATATAACGCTCCTCCGGCGGGATACCACGCGCAGTCCGGCTACCAGGCCCCTCCTCAGCAGCCACCGTATGGATACGGTGCGCCCTCGCCGCACCCACCCGCTGGTGGACCAGGCTACCCGCCTTATGGAGGTCATGGTCAGGCGCCACCACGTCGTTACTGATGGGTATGACGTCACAGGCCCTCTTTCTCTGATTCTTGGCGCGCGCCTCTGACTTTCATGTTTTTAACCTTTTTACATTTTTACCATTCTCCACAATTATCGTGCTCTGCAAACTCGGGCGATAGATTGAAATGTTCCCGCTTTAAACCTAATACCGAACCGGAGATCTCGCAAGGGCTCCCGGACCCCTACAATTTGCCCAACTTTGTAAAATTGCTGAGAGATCGCGTAGGGTTCCAAGACTGAGAACAGGCATCCCACCACAGTTCGCTTACGCCAAGGGTATCGCCGAATATAGTCAGGGATAGTCGTAGAAGCGCACTGTGTACATTGTGTGCTGTGTAGGATGCGTACGTGGTGCGCCCAAAATAGGGTTGCCACCACCAAACTCACCACACCAAAAATCTGGCCACGCTGACCAGGGAATGCAGCCGGTTGGCCAATGATTGTTTGATGCCTGTTCACAGCCCTCTTTTGACATGGCCAACCATGGATGCGGCACATCAGAAACGTTCCTCAAACCCGCAGGTGGCTGTGTGTCGTCGCAATCAGTCAGGGCCCAGGGCCCCCGGTGGATGCAACCATCCACAACCCACCATTGCGCGTTGAGTCCCCACACCCCGACGAGTCTGGACAACTTCCTGACAGGCGTGGGATGTGGGGATCCATTTTTCTCTCCTCTGGTTCTTCTCTCAACTTTGGTTTGTCTTTTTCGCCTTTGCACCGTTTTGGGCGTCTTGCCGCTTCCGGTGTGCTTCGCCTCCACGCTAACAACAACTTTGTTCTGTGTTCTTTCTATCGCGACTTGCAACTTGCAACTTGCGACTTGCGACTTGCGACTTCGAGATATCCTCTTCTCTTCACATTCGCTCTTCTCCGCACTCGCTGAGTTGTACCCCTCCTTTTCTGTCCTTTGCGTCGGACGTACTTTCGTTTGCAATCTCCTGTACTCGTTTGATCGGAGATCTCGCCGCTGGACCATGTGGTGAGAGAGAAGAATGCCTTGTTGTTTTACAGTGCTCTTTTGATCGATCGCTTCCATTCTGAGTGAAGGAAATAAAGGGGAGTCGATCACAGCTCTCTCGGAGTGCAAGTGATCGACCGGGTGCCGCCAGGCACGATCCGAAGCATTTAGCATTTTCCGCCATGTCCAACCACGAGTCTTCCTCCGATGGCAACCCCTCGGAGCAGCACGACGTCGTGCGGCGTCCTTCCCTCATCTCGTCGCGTACGATGTCCGACTCGGGGCGGCGCACATCCCAAACCCATGTGCGCTTCTCAACAGACCTCGAACGAGCCCCTTTCGAAGAGCCGCGACAGGCGGGCTGGGAGCGACGTCCCAGCTCGCGTAACCTGACCATTGACACGGCGCTGGCGCCTCCAACTGTCCGATCGCCTGTTCGATCGCCCACCTCACCTCTTTCCCCCAATACCGTTCCCGGGGCTACGCTCTCCCCCCTCTCCCCGACCTCCCCAACGAGCCCTGAATCTGGACGCTCGCGCTCGCGAAACCGTGGATACTCCCTCCGCCGTTCGATTTTCAACAGAAATATCCAGACACCTTCCGAACTGGATCTTGGTGATGTCGAACTGGGCGAAGCCAAGGGACCGAGCCCCGTCCCAGAGGATGGCCCAGCTCCGGCCACCGAGACAGTTCTTATTGACGAGAAGCACGACTTGACCGTCGCTCCGACCGCAACCGTCGGATCTACTCTCAAAGAAGCCTCGACCTACCCTTCGTCGGATCCGTCAGACCGCCCTCTCAAGGACTACTATATGTCCGTTGCAGAGGGTGAATGGCTGAAGAGGAAGGCTGCCACTGCGGAAATTTTCACCCGACTCGAGGCAGTCATGACCGCTATGCGAAAGTTCATCTTGCGCATTAAAGACATCCCACCTACCCAGGACGGACGCCACATCGATTTGAACCCGTCATTGGTGGAGACATTCATTGACGAGCGCACCGGCAAGCCTTACACCGGAAATTGGATTCGTTCCAGTCGCTACAGTTTCTGGAGTTTCTTCCCCCGGCAGCTGTTTGCGCAGTTCACCAAACTGGCCAATTTCTACTTCCTGGTTGTTGCGATTCTGCAAATGATTCCCGGTCTGAGTACCACGGGAACCTTTACAACCCTGGTTCCGCTCTTGATTTTCGTTGGTATCTCCATGGGCAAGGAAGGGTTCGATGACTGGCGCCGGTATCGCCTGGATAAGGAAGAAAACAACCGATTTGCTTGGGTGCTTCGACCTCGCCAATCTTTGGATGGTAGTCCGGTCGCTAGCGGTGGCCTAGAGTGGGTGGAAATCAAGTGGAAGGATATCCGGGTCGGAGACGTCATCAAGCTCGGGCGAGACCAGCCTGTTCCGGCTGATTTCGTTCTACTGCATGCGAATGGGCCCAATGGCGTGGCCTATATTGAAACAATGGCCCTTGATGGAGAGACCAATCTGAAGAACAAGCAGCCGTGCCCGCCAGTTTCGAAGGTGTGCTCTACAGTCGAGGACATTACCAGTAACTCGCTTCACTTTGTTGTAGAGGACCCGAACCTGGATCTCTACAAGTTTGACGGCCATGTTACTGTCAATGGCCAAGAGAAGCTGCCCTTGACCAACAACGAGATCGTCTACCGAGGAAGCATTCTGCGCAACACTGACGAAGCCATCGGCATGGTAATTTACACTGGTGAGGAATGCAAGATTCGAATGAACGCCAACAAAAACCCGCGCATCAAGCAGCCCACTCTGCAATCGAAGGTTAATCGTGTCGTTATGCTGATCGTGGGTCTTGTGGTTCTTCTGGCCGTTATCTGCACGGTTTGCTACAAGTTCTGGTCGGAGGACGTGGAACGTTACTCCTGGTATTTGACAAACGCGAGCGTCAGTTACGGCCCGATCTTCACGTCGTTCCTTATCATGTTCAATACTATGATCCCCATCTCGCTGTATGTCAGCATGGAGATTGTGAAGGTTGTCCAGATGTTCCTTCTCAACGATATCGACATGTACGACCCTGAAACCGACACTCCCATCGAGGCCCGCACATCCACCATCAACGAAGAGCTGGGTCAGGTTAGCTACATTTTCTCCGACAAGACCGGTACCCTGACAAACAACTCTATGCGCTTCCGTAAGATGAGCGTTGCTGGTACAGCGTGGTTGCACGATCTGGATCTTCAGGAAGAAGCCGCCCGTGAAGGTGACCACACCAAGCTCATCCACAAGAAGCGTAACCTCAAGGGGAAGAAAGCCGCGGGCCGCAAGTCGACTGCATCTGAGGCTCGATTGCCCTCCGGTCCTCGGCCTTCGAATGTCTCTGCTGGTGTCGAGGCGATGCGCCGCCTTCATCATTCGCCCTACAAGACTACCGACATGCTCGAGTACATCCGGCGCAAGCCCTACACCGTCTTTGCGCGAAAGGCCAAACTGTTCATCATGTCCATCGCTCTCTGCCATACTTGTATTCCGGAGAAGGATGAGAATGGTAACGTTTCCTTCCAGGCTGCCTCGCCCGATGAGCTGGCCCTGGTTCTCGCAGCTCAGGAGCTCGGCTACCTGGTGATTGATCGCCAAGTGAACACTTTGACGATCCGCACTTACCCCAACGGCCTCGAGGAAGCTGCTCAAGATGAAGTTTACGAAGTCATGGACGTGATTGAATTCTCCAGCGCACGGAAGCGCATGTCAGTTGTGGTACGCATGCCTGATCAGCGCATCTGTCTCTTCTGCAAGGGTGCCGATACCACTCTCATGCGTCTGCTCAAGAAGGCCGATTTGGCGCAGGAGAAGGCCACTGAGGTCGAACGCCGTGTCAGCAAGCGCAAGGCTGCTGAAGCCAACCAAGTGATTCGTCGCAACAGCGAGTACCACAACCGGAAGGATAGTGGTGTCCGCAGCAGCCTGAGTCGGCCCAGCTTCAACCGTCGGCGCTCATCCGTCTCTGGTCATCATGCATCGGCTTTGCGAGAGAGCATTGATGTCTGGCTGCGCGACCGTGAGACGGATGGTGGTATCATCGACCGCCGGGCTGACAACGAATATTACAGCCCGCGTCCGTCTGCGCAGATGGGACGGAACTCGGCAGCCATCTCTGACTCTGGTAGCTCTACCAATGGCGAGGAAGAAGAGGATCTGGTCGAAGAGGCTCTTGTCGTGGACGAGGCAGCCATATTCGAGCGATGCTTCCAGCACCTCAACGGCTTTGCTACAGATGGACTGCGCACTTTGCTCTATGGACACCGCTTCTTGGATGAGGCAACCTACAAATCCTGGAGAGCTGCGTATCATGAGGCGTCTACAAGTATCGTTGACCGCCAGCAGAAGATCGAGCAGGTTGGCGAGGGAATTGAGCAGCAGCTCGAGCTGACGGGTGCTACTGCCATTGAAGACAAGCTGCAGAAGGGCGTCCCCGAGGCTATTGACAAGCTGCGCCGTGCCAATATTAAGATGTGGATGTTGACCGGTGACAAGCGTGAGACTGCCATCAACGTTGGCCACTCCTGCCGCTTGGTGAAAGACTACTCGACGTTGACCATTCTTGACCATGAGAATGGGGACGTCGAAGAGACTATTATTCAGTTGACTTCTGATATCACTCGCAACCGCGTGGCACATTCTGTTGTGGTTGTTGATGGCCAGACTCTGTCTGAGATTGAGGCGGATGAGATTGTGATGAAGCGGTTCTTCCAGCTCGCTATCCGCGTCGACTCTGTCATCTGCTGCCGTGCCAGTCCCAAGCAAAAGGCATTCCTGGTGAAGTCTATTCGCACACATGTCAACGACGCCGTTACACTTGCTATTGGTGATGGTGCCAACGACATTGCGATGATTCAGGAGGCGCACGTTGGTATCGGTATCACGGGTAAGGAGGGTCTCCAGGCTGCGCGTATCTCGGACTACTCGATTGCGCAGTTCCGCTTCCTCCTGAAGCTGCTTCTTGTTCATGGACGCTGGAACTACATGCGGGCATGCAAGTACACCCTCGGCACGTTCTGGAAGGAAATGCTGTTTTACCTGACCCAGGCGTTGTACCAGCGTTGGAATGGCTACACCGGAACCAGTCTGTACGAACCATGGAGTTTAAGTATGTTTAACACTCTCTTCACTTCACTTGCTGTCATCTTCCTGGGTATCTTCACCAAGGACCTCTCGGCATCAACCTTATTGGCCGTTCCCGAGCTCTACGCCCGGGGCCAGCGACATGGTGGCTTCAATATCCGCCTGTGGCTTGGTTGGACATTTATGGCAACCTGCGAAGCCGTGATCATCTTCTTCACCATGTACGGTCTATTCGGAATGTGCCAGATCAACCCAAGTGACAACGACACCTTCTCCCTCGGCCTACTCACGTTTACGGCCTGTGTGGTGGTGATCAACCTCAAACTGCAAGCCCTGGAAGTCCACAACAAGACCTATCTCTCTCTGATCGTGATCATCATCTCTGTCGGCGGCTGGTTCCTCTGGAACATGATCCTCTCACAACGCTACACAATGAGTTCAGGCAAGGGCGTGTACGACGTGCCCGACAACTTCCTCCATCACGTCGGCGACAACCTCCTCTTCTGGGTCGTTCTTCTCATCGCCGTCGCCTCCGTCCTTCTCTTCGAACTCACCGTCAGCACCCTCCGCGCCCTCTTCTTCCCCACAGACGTCGACATCTTCCAGGAATACGAGCAGGACCTCGACATCCGCAAGCGTTTCGAAGAAGCCGCTGCCCCCGAGCTGCAACAGGGCTGGGACCACGGAACCAAGAAGTCCAGCTTCGAGATTGTTCGCGAGAAAGCCGAGATGGACGCCCGCGAGCGCCAGGTCCAGGAACTCCTATCTCGCCCTCGCGTCATGACCGAGTCCAAGCCCGCCACTCACGAAATCGAGATGGACGGTTACTTCAGCGCCAGTACCAGCGCCAGCCAAGCTGGTGTTCCTGAGCCTGTCCCCCCTGTCGCAGACTCGGAACCCATTTCACCGGGTGAATCCTGTGCTCCTCGCCGCTCGGTCGAAATCCACGAACTATTCAGCAAGGGCTTCGGTACCATCCGCAAAGGCCATCTGAAATGATTCATGTATATCATTTGTATATGTGGGCGGTTGCTCTTTTGTTTTCTTCATCTCGTCATTCTCTCATAGCGTGTTTATCATTGCTTCCTGCGCCCGAAAGGCGTGGGTGGTTTTTTTTGCCATTCCTTGTTTATGCACAGTCGAGACAAAGATACCCCGTCTATGGACGCCTGGTTGCTTGCTTTTAGTATCTGGGCAGTGTCCCGGTGTATGTTATACTCTTGATATCCTATAAAAAGAAATTTCAACCATATCTTCCATTATCTTACACATAGACTTAATAAACTAGTATACATGACAGAAGAGGGTCTATAGAGTAGAGATCCCAACTTCAACCCAGCCCCAAATTGGAGCTAAACAGGAACATCAAACGGCCACATAACCCTAACCTCCTTCTCAGTCACCCTCTCTTCCCCATCCTCCAATTCCGCATGTAGAGCAAGATCAAGAAACTTCCCATAAAGCTCCCCCTGAATCTCCTGCACAAGGTCCCAATTCTCCTCGACCACCCACCCATCATCCTCCACCTTCAAAGTACTACACAACAACTGCTTCAACTCCGCCGTCATTTTCAAATCCTCATACTCCTTATGCGCCTTGATATCCTCCTCACTCGGTTCTGGCCACAGACACGTCCCACGAAACCCAAGACGAGCCCAATCCTTTCTCAACTCGATAAGCTCGTGGTGGAGAGCAGGTATCCCCCGGCCCCAGGTACTAGCACAAACCCAGTACGGACGAAAGATATTCTCATGCATATCTCTCGGCCCATTGAGTCTCGGAATATGCCGAATAGCCTCGCGAAATGCTTCCACGCATAGTTCTTCCCTTTCCCGCCCTTCTCCATCGTCGTCTTCCTGGACTGTGTGTCTCGGTCCATTCGGGACAGGTCTCCCCGACGCGTAGGGCGCGAAATCAGGCGCTGGACTCGCGCACCAGCATGCAGGTTCTATCGCGCTTCCGCTCCAGCCCAGAATGCAGGTTACCTTGGATGGGTCTTGCTCCGAGACCATTATTTTGCGTTTGCTCAGGTGAGGGAAGAGAGCTGGTGTGGATGGGGCTTGGAGTTGTGGGTCTGTGGATATCGTGTGGAGGACTTTTCGAGCGTCTTGGAGGAGTTTTATGTGTTTGGTTATGGAGCCTTGGTATGATGGTTGGGGGTGGAGGTCTGGGTCTGGTGTTAGTGGTGGGAGGCGTGCGAGGCCGGTGTCGACTTGAGCGTTGCTGTATGTCAGCATGTCGGGCCCTGGTTGGATTAGTTTTGAATTGGGCTTTTGGGGGAGGGGGGTGGCGTACATGGTTTTCGGGATGGGGAGCCGTGGTGGTGGTAGAACTTGGTGATTCCGCATTCCCAGTATCTGTCTCCGCAGTGTGGTCCGACGCAGAATTCCTCGTCGAGGGCGTGGGAGGGGTAGGATAAGCTATTGGCGAAGTAGATGCTTCCGTAGACGGGGAAGTCCAGGTGGACTACTTCTTTGAGTATTTGATAGATGTTCTCGATGCATTTTACTCGCTGGTCATCTGTCATGTCGGGCCATTTCCAGTGGAGGCATGTGCCGGGCGCATGTTCTGCGATGATGTATTAGCTTCCGATGATGTTGGAGGCATCGGAACTCCAGTCGAGGATTTTGGGGGTTGGGATGCTTGTTTTTTGCTGGACTGTACAACGTTAGTTTCATATGTCTCGTGTTATAGTGTAGGCTGACGATATCTGATTGTGGCCACTTCGGAGGCAGTGGTTAGACAGGGTGGACCGGCTGGCTTGCAAGGTAGTCGTGCTACGATACGATTGCCGTTATCACAGGTGAAGATGAATATTCGGTGGGAACCGCCTTCTATCTTCTCGCAGTTCGTGACCGATTTTGCGCCTGATAGGGCCAAGACCTTTTCGCTCAATGCGGTGAAGTCGAAGTTGATGTACCGGAGCTGGCGCTGTTGGTTGTCACTGCGGAGCCAGCGGGCGCCTGTGTAATTGTACGGGTCGAAATCTTGGACTCCTGTTGCATCGGGAACATGTCCAGAGTGAGGGCCAAGATTAGACTGACTCTGGTGCGTAGCGGGATCTGTGGGCGCAATCGTTGAATAGGACATGCGGTGGCATGTTACCCTCAGTTGAGAGATACGTCCCCAAGTGGAGCGTTGACCCAGGCAGAAAATACTGGATCGGTGCACGTTCATCATCATCATCATGTCGTTGCCAGACTCTGAAGTTGGCTACGGCGTGAAAGCCAGGGGTTCCGAGAATGTGCCTGTCAAAATCGGTCGAGATTGAAATTATTCAGGGTAGTGTGCATAGGTGAGCAGGGATTTGAAGTGGTAATGTCGGGTCTCTGGATATGTATTTGTTGACGGGGGATTCAGGTCGGGAGGAAGGGAGGTCGAATTAGACGGGGTTCTAGCCGAGTCGGGACCAATTGCAGGGATCAAAGAACACATCAATGCTCGCCACCTGGATATGCAGCATATATTACTACAGCAGATGCAATGCATATCAGAAAATGGGATACTGGAGAGACACAGGAGAGGTTTTCTTAGAAAAAGCTTGAGGAAACCCTCATTTGCGTAATGTTCCACGTTCAACTCATGTATTTACATTCGTTACTGCTCGGACATTCCGAGACTATCCACGCATCTATTCTGCGTTAGCTCCTCAAAGTGAATGAATTTACCCCATACGTACTCATGTTCAATGTTTACAGCAGACCGATAACCACATCACCATAGATCTGAGCATCGAGCTCAAGACGGACCTTGGCGTGAAGGTTGAGGTGGATCTTGATCTTCAGACTCTCCTTACCCTCGGTATCGCCCTTGGTCTCGCCGGGGATGGTTAGGCCAGAGGAAGGCAGGTTGGCGATATCGCCAGCCTTGTTGCCAACGTTGCCGAGCTCCTCCTCGGGGCGGTTGCCCTTGCGGCCTCCCTTGGGCAGAGTGTCGGTAATGGCGGTAGTACTAGGCGGAGGAGAGTTAGCGAGGGCTCGAGGCTCAGGAGATGGCGTGCGTTTGGGTGGATTTGGATTTGGGGGTGGCCTCGGCTTGTTCTTGGTCTTCTTTTTGGACATTGGTAAAGAGTGGGATGCAAAATAGAAGAACCAAGTTACAACGGGAAGGTCAAAATGGGGGATGAGGAATTGGAGGATGTCAAGATACCTGTCGGCCATTGTGGAATGTCTTTTGTGTGGTCGGGGCAGTTTAAGAGGGCGCGGGAGAAGAGGGAAATAAGAGGAAAGAGAATGGGTCGGACGGACTTTGACAGTGAGCTATTTCAAGTTTTGCTTCCGCTGTGAGGAGAGCTGCAAGAGGTTCGTGATCTACAAGCGCTGGGTCTCCGAGTGAACCGTGTAGTTATGCAGCTCTTTTTGTTTAGCTGCAGAAATGTGATGCAATTCGTGGAGACAAAGGTGGACTTCACCCACTTAGATCTTATCCACTGCCATCAGCTCCCCGCCGGAGCTGAAAGCTCTGTATTTATCTGTTACAGGCTGGCGTCTACAATACCTCCTTCTCAAGTCACACCCCCAGCTCGTACCTGCGCCTTCCCCATCACAATGGTACTAGGGGTCGTCATGATGGCGGCCATGCTGCCGACCATGATCGGACTGAACGAGGCCACCCAGGGGAGCAGGCAGCACGAGGAAGACCGAGTCAACAATGCGCGCAAGCAGCGCACCCACCTCGTGGCCACAGTGTCGTTAAACCAGGGCACGCAAGAGCAGCGGCAGCAAATTCACAATGCCACGGTGCAAGTGGGTCGGGACGGGAAAGTAAGTTGATGTACGTCTTGGAAGCTCGAATGTACTAATGTGCTGCAGCTCTATATCACCAAAGAGCCGGCTTCCACCATGGTCCCCTATAATGGCGGCTTCTACTCACACCCAGACTTCCCGCCCAACAACACATCCGGCTTGGTGACCATCAGTGGTGAAGAGACTCCGACTCTCCGCTGGGTGTTTTTGGATACCAACACGCACGAGATGCGCTGGGGCGGCCGTCCTGACAGCGAGGGCCACGTATGTGGGCCCTTTGACTGGTCCAAAGATGAGACGTACGTGACGTTGGATGGCTGGGAAGGGTGGCTGGCCGTGCGATTGCCGGACGATGACAACCAAGACCGGACAAATCGCGAGCTGGGGATCGATGATGGGCGTGAGGTCTGGCGATTGTATTTTGATCAGAATGACGACGGAGCTGATCTGCCGCCCGGCGCTCAGGGACTGGAAATTCGACTGAAGCGAGTGACGGCGCAGTCGTGATGGGGTAATACGTGTGGAGATGTGGAGATGTGGTGGTACGACGGCCATGATTCTGGTTCGCTGTATGCAGTATGCAGTATAAAATTTGACATGTCCATACAGGATTTCTCGTGGGTGATCATCGTGATCATCGACACATTTTTGCGTGACATCGTCAAGACGTATATGGGCCGATCGCGCTAGATGCAGCACGAACAGTGGATCGAACTAGCGGCCTGCGATCTCCACTGCACTAGGATCCAATTGTCCAGCACCGGATCTGAGCAGCTCGCGAGTTGCCTGTCTCCACCGGCTTCCCTGCTGTCACTTTGTGGAGCTCAGCACGAACTCCTTGTTTTCCCCGCTGTTCGCTCTGGGTCTGGACGTGGAGTAGTTACAACAAATACCGACGTGAATAAGCGAGGTTTGGATCCGCCGGTCCCAAGGTTCCCATCCGCGGTCCGCAGCTTTCCCGCAAAACCTACCCTTGGGTCAAAGCATGGCACTCTACGTTGACCAGAACAGGATTACTGACTTCCATCTCCTTACGGTGGCGTAGCTGCCGTCCCCGCCTGTCTAGTTGCCCTTCCCAAGATTGGCTCCACTCCGGATGCAGGCTGATGCAAAACAGACGCAACTTCGGGCTCCGTGTGGTCGGAATTGTCCAATGGGACGATTCAGGAGCTCGAGTGAGCGATCATGGATATCTGTCCCCTCTTTTCATCTGGGTGATCACGTGGGCATTGATCGGGACACAGAAATCCAGAAGAGTCTTTACAATTGAACGTGATCTAGAATTAGATGGTAGCTGACAGGTGCTTTCTCATTCGGGATTTGCACGATCCGTGGTCTGGTTGCAAGAGTTAGGCTTGTTTCGGCAACACCCCTAGAAAATATTAATGTAGGAAATCTTCATGTAGTTTGGGCATATCTGT
Source organism: Penicillium silybi (assembly GCA_027569585.1). Lineage (NCBI taxonomy): Eukaryota > Fungi > Ascomycota > Eurotiomycetes > Eurotiales > Aspergillaceae > Penicillium > Penicillium silybi. Next base: position 33,048 of record JAPDFI010000049.1, read on the forward strand.
AGTCAGTCATCTTACTGAAACATCAATCTGAACAGCTCTTGTTGAGTGAAGTCTCGTGAGGACCTCGTTATTCTCATTTTGGCATTGGCAATGCTTTCCTCGTTGCGAGTTCGGTATTACGGGTCAGTCGACACCATACTGGACAGTTCGGAGCCTTCAATACCATTCAGAAGTTCCACCGATCGGTGGCTCCATACTACAGCTGGCATGACGGCAATCTACCTCATGCTCTCTATAGGCACCCAGAGGACCAAGTGGACCGCTGCATGAAGATAATCGTAATCGCGGACAGAAAGCTTGATGAAATAGTTCAGCGAGAAGATCATATCATGAAATTTCATGATTCGAAGCTACAAGATACAAGATACTTGTAATGAGATGATCAGGGGCGAAAGTACCTCGAGGAGGTAGACCAACTGCCCCAGAAATACTCCAGCGCCACAACGGAGCTCAATCAAGGAGAAATACAGTTTCTGACGTGAACAGCTTGCAGAGTATATAGGGCATGAAAAGCGCGACAGCACTGGTACCTCTACGAAGTCCTCGTAGATGACTTTGCAGGCAAGGGGGCTTGCTGCAGTCATGGATGTGGATGCTGCACAAAACGTAAGCCAACTAACTAAGCACAGGCAAAAGAGCATTGGGCATTGCACATTGGAATGTGGGTGCTGTGCCCAAGCACGAGGATTCGATATGTCCGGAACCGAAGAGCGAGAGACGGGAGAAAAGTATGATTATGGATTTACTTGTCGTGGCAACAGAACTCGTTGGAATAGGATCGAGGGCGCCCACTTGCTCGGGGTTGAGTCCGAGGTGTAAGAAGGGATTAAATTTCAGATGGAATCTGGGATTCAACGTCCTTGGAGCCCATGGCGAAGAAAGGTGATCTGCTGGACCTGCAGATGCTAATTTATATTTGAAGTTTCTTGTTTCTACGGAAGTGCCAATTCGAATACATTGGCTCAAGGAACCGAGACTTGGTTGCTTCATCTAAGAATCAGTAAATACTCTCTATCGAAGCAGGAATCCACCGAGATAAGGGAAGGTGAAAATATGTGAATATGAGAGCAGACTTATTAAGACGGGAAATGATTCTGGAGGACCGCCAGCCTTGAAATATCAAACTGCAAGACTAAGAAAGTGATATGAGAGGAGATTCTAGTAGTTTAGATCCGTCGAATCGGCTTGTTGCGGGTCATTAGACCCCCGGGAGCGGAGGTCTTGAATTTCATCGAGAGACAATTCCGTAACGAAACAATGTAAATTCAATTCCTGCAATGGTATGCATAGACAAATCTATTTATGAACAAAATGAAAGAAAGATATACAAATTCATGGCAAAAGGGTCAATAGTCAAAAACGGTCATCAAGGGCGGAGTGTCATTAGACAACGACAACAGTCCGGTTGAGAGCCTCGAGGAAAGGGAAAGGGCCGGCCTGTAATTAACGTTAGGACTCGTCCGAATATTTGCGATTTAGTACTTACCCCGATGAGAGTAGCATGAGCCACGTTAATCTGAGCAGTACCGGCAGTGAACTCGGCCGGGATCTTCACGGAGAAGTTCTGGTAGGGAGGCTGGCTAGACTCGTGGTACTGGGGGTTGAATTTGCCGTTGTAAAGAATGGTGCCCATAACCTCGTCAGCCTGGTTGCAGGTGCTGGAAGCGCAAGATGAAATGCCGATCGCAACGGCCATTTCGGTGGATGGGGTAAGAGAGTTCTGCCGATGTTAGAGTCGCAACACAATGGACCTATAGAAATGGGACATACAGGACGCTGGACCTGGACAGTCACATCGCTACCCTTCATGAGGCTCTGTCCGGCAGTAGGGAGGCCGATCTGAGCGCTCTGGGCCAGAGCGACACCGGCAAAGGCAGCGAGGGCAAAGAACGATTTCATTTTGTAGATAGAAAGATGGGCAAGAAAGTAAAATTAGTCTGGATTGAATTAATGGTAGATGGTAAATTGCTGTGAATTGAGGATTCTAGCTACGGGCGGCGAGCTATTTATCTGCAGCTGTCCAGGAACCGGACTCGATTTTTCGACGGTTTCAAGGCGACCATGGTCGTGTAGTGGTGATTCGCCAAGTCTCAGCAGATCTTAGCAGATCTGGGCGACTTGTCTCGGTAAGACGCCCAATGCCAATTCTTTTTTTGCAACAGGTGGACCTCTCCTTTGGAAGATCCACCAAGGATGCTCTGCAAAGCACATCTGCAAGAAACCCGGTTCCAAATTTATTGACCCCCAACGCTAGGCTAGGTTCTTTTTTTGGTCCTTTAAACCGGGGGATCCGTATCTTGGCGCGGATATCGTTACCGCGGCGATCCGTGTCAGCCACTGAAGCCATCCCGGGAGCTTACACTGCGCCCCCCATAGATCCTACCGTGTTCCACAAGATCTTGTCCCCGGTGCAGTGGGTTGAGGCTTAGAACTTTGCGCAACGTCATGCCCTCTCATGTGACCGCTAGCGCTCACTCAGCCAGGCTGTGCCTATTGACTTTGAAGAAAGGATGCATGGTACTTGCAGGTATGATTGGTAGCTACATTTGAAACATGTCATATTCTCAAGACCCCTGCCTTGGTCTATAAAAAGATTGTCATTTTCATGTAACGGCTCCATTATCTACTGCTGGGAGCTCTTAGCCTCGGGGTTGCATGATCAGTAATCGTGGAGCTGAGGATCGTGCAATATCGTAGCAAGGCCTTTCTATACGTCAGAAGCAGGTATTTTAGCTTTGGTTGTTGGAGGCGGATCACCACTGTTTAGGGGGCCTGATGGGAAAGCTTCCCAGGTTCCTTAATCGTTGAATCAATTTCGTGGAGAGAAGTACGTGAATGAGCATGAGCGCACTCCTCTGTCGTCATACCTATGCTCAGCCAGAGGAAGTGAATTGCTTTCAGCATCCCCTGAGAGACTTCATTTTCCTTAATCCATTTGAGATAACTGGAGCCCTGCGGTTGTCCATGGCACCACTGATTTCCCACCTTCCATCCGCTGTATCTTCATCGCCATCGACACCTAAATTCATGTAACCGGCCTTTCCACAAAGGTCGCTCCGTCATTACAGGTAAGTTGCATCCACGCGCGCTTTCTCTCGCTTCAAAAACCGGGCAAAGCTCCCCAGCTCAATTCCCCAAGACTTCACATCCTCCACATCAACAAACAATGACAGATCGCGTATCACCAACTGGGCACCGAGAAAGGGGTTCTGCGATGCCTGCTCCTCGATTTCGTCCTTTGACAGAAAAGAGACTTTCATATCCTTTCCAGTTGCATCCGACAGGTCCCGCATCACATCCTCAAGTCCCATCATCTGCGATGCAATCTCGATTTCTTTCTGATTAAACTTGGCAGAGTTCAAGACAGCTGCTGCCGCGAATTTCCCAATATCGTTCGGATCAACCATAGGAAGCACGGTCTCGCGAGTAAAGGCAGTCGTGAATATCCCCGTCTCGACGAGACCCTGGTACATTCGAACGAGCGGGTCGAGGAAGTTGGACATGAAGTTTCCCGGTCGTAGGATCGTCCAGTACTTGAATCCCGCATTTCGAACTTCATTTTCAATGGCTTGCTTGCTGAGGACTACCATGCCCACGAGGCTGTTGGAATCCCAGTGCTGAAGGCGGGTAGGATCGGTGGTGCCCATGGCGCTGGTGTAAATGACTTTTTGAATACCGACTTGCTTGGCAATGGCGAGGATTCGTTGGGCTTGTCCAAGTTCGCCCTTTGGGTTTGTGTGGTTGGGGCTTAGGTTGAGGAAAAGAGTCGTGCAGCCGACCATACTTTTCTTCAAGCATTCTTCATTGTCGAAATCGCCCTCCGCGAGGGTGACCCCGAGAGAACGGAGCTTGTGAGCGGCATCCGAGTTGATGTTGCGGGTGATGGCATGGATTTCAATGCTATGTTTGAGGATGTTCTGAATAAGGGCGCCTCCTTGGGTGCCGCTTGCACCGCAGACAAAGACTTTCGGCGAGGACATGATTGAATTGAGATTGGGATGATGTGGTGAATGGAAAGTAGTTGACTGATTATATTTCCTAGAGATCTTGGTCTGCTTTATACGCTTCTTTGAAGCTATTACTATCGAATTTCCTGGTCTTCCAACTCTTACAGGTTGTATAAGTCGCGGAACTCCGCTAGCGAGGGTAAGATAATCCAGTATGATTGGATAATACGAGAACAAGACCCACTTCAGCAGGCGGAATTCCGCGCGCTAGCCCTGAAATGGAAAGACAGGATCCGTAGTCTTTCAGCTCCCGACAATTTTTGGACCTTGCTGATCTCCTCGAGCCGGCACTATGTACAATACGGGCGCTCCACCACGACGAAAGTCTTGCGAGGCGTGCAAGACTTCTAAACGACGGTGTGATCTTGTCTTCCCATTCTGTTCCCGATGCGTCAGCCGGAATCTGCCGTGTGTCTATCCCGGGACGCAGCCTTCAGCTTATCCCGACTTCGCGGAAGACATACCGGCGTTGCTGAGTCCTTCGAACACATGGCAGGCTGAAACTCTGTCATTGCCTTTTAATTTAGGTCTAGCCTTCTGTCCCGAATCAAACATCGCGCCAAATATTAGCCACATGAATGATGCACAGCCGCGATGTCCACCCCACTATCTACCCCGAAGCCAAGTGCTAGCTACCCGTGACGACTCGGCAATTCCACCAAATCAATATCAACCAAATCTTGAGTTAGTGGAGTCGAGAAAAAGGCCACTAAGGCCTCTTCCTGAGATCATCGCCACCCATCTTCAATTCGCCATCGATGTCCTCAAGGAAACGCCAAGAATGATGGTTCTTCAGAACCAGACTCCGTGGTGTCACCCATCGCTCTATAAGCGAAAAATGCCAAGAGTAATGCAAGGTCAGTGACCATCTCGAAAAGAGCGCATGGTTGTCTAACGCAAGTCTATAGACGCCTACGCATGCTGCTCACTCTACATGTCCAAAACCGAAATAAACGCGCCAGTGATAATGTCCCTCTTCGACGATCGAACTCGAGACCTACTATCATCACCCGAACCAACAACTACCCGAGACATGTTAGCCCGCACCCACGCTCTTATCCTCTACCAAATAATGCGCCTATTCGACAGCGACATCCGCTCCCAAGCAACAGCCGAAGCTCTCTTCACGACCCTAGAAGCATCAGTTCTCAACCTCATGAGAACAATCTACGTCCCAGATCCAAAAGAACCAACCGATCTCCTCCCCTTATCAATGGACCCGATCATTGAGTTCTGGGAATCGTGGGTTCTACAAGAATCGGCCCGACGCACTGTCCTGCTGACTTATTACTTTATGCAAATCTACAAACTTCTCCTGGGCAAGGTCCCCGCGCAATGCGATGGAAAACTTGGGATCTATGGGGATCATGCGTGGTATTTGTCGGCGCATTTGTGGAATGCTCAGAGCGCGTTCGACTTTGCCGTTGCGTGGGCGGAACGGGAGCATTTCATTGTGTATAATCTTGACTTCTCTTCTGCATTGGTGAATGCGCAGCCTGGGGATCTGGATATGTTTGGTAGGATGCTACTGGTAACAATTTTGGGTATTGATGAAGCTACAGCTTGGTTCTATGTTCGTGGGGCTATCTTGTGATGTTGGATTTGGGTCTACTTGGACTATGATTATTATGATTACATGTGATATGAATATAAATGACTTCTATATAGGAGATTGGAATTCTATGCAAAGTGGCAGGCCTTTCGCACTTGTCTTGTACAGCTATCTACTAAGCCATCACTCCAATCAGCGTAAGCATACATCCGCTAGCAAAGTCTTTAGTTTCGATGATTGAGGTCTACAGGAACAAGTTGTCAGTATAATTCGTTTCGACTTTGGCACGCGGCGCGACTGAAGTATGTATCCACTCACCTTTGCAAAGAGAGAAGCCTGTCCGATCCCCATATTCTCTGCAATCCAGACAAGACATTTCTTCAAATAAGACCTGACAGCAGGGTCCACAGTTGACAGATTCGAAATGACGTGTAGCGGGTGCATAACAAGTAGCCCCGAGGCTACCTTTCCGACACTCGCTATAGGGGTACCATTATCCATCTGATTCAGAAACCCATAGAGATTATCCGTCAGATGGTACGGAATAGAGGATATCATATCCTGAACAAGATTTTCCATATCTTGTACATGTTTCTGATCCGTTGTTGAGGTCCGATTGCCATTTGAGAGGCTCGAAATCAACTCCGAGAGATATAACCGAGCCGCTCGGTAAATGTTCCAGATACCGGCAATGTAGCGGTCGAAGTATATGTCCACCCTTCCAGGCCAGTATCCGACATTGCACGCAGAGGTGCTGCTTTCGCTCACCTGGCCAATAATGTTCGGTCTGTACGTCCGGTCTTGGGATTCATCCCATTGTGCGAATTCTCGATCAAGTTCCAGTGCTTCTCGCAGAAGCCAGACCTTCTCGTCACAGTCCATGAGACCCTCTGTCGAGGTGATTTTTACTCGTTCTCTAATTCTCGAAAGTGAGATCAGTAGTGAGTCTAAACCTTTAGTGGACTTTTTAAGGTTGGGCATAGCGAGTATGCCTTGTTCACTAATCTTGCCGACCGGTTAGTATCAAACGTGATTGAAAGAAATAGAAACATACTGTGACCCCATTTCTGAGACTTCCAAGTGACTTGCCATCGTGCAGGGCTTCCAGGAGAGATATTGGGTAATTCTTCAATCTGAGCAAAGCAGCAAGTCCACTGGTATGTACATTGTGAAACCCGCTTCGAGAATCATTGGCGATAATCATCTATTCATTGTTAGACCAAGTAACAAGAGCTTCTCAGGGGTAGAACTCACTTCATAAAGCCCAAGCAACATCACAACCACAGGTTCATCTTTCTTGGACGCCGCAGCATGATGCTGAAGACCAACTGCCAAAGACGCGACCAGCTCATGATTCAATTTCTCAGCCTTGGACGTGAGAACGGGGCGATTGAGCTTGATGCCGTGGTTAGCGAAAGCTACCATCTTGCACGCTTTCGCCAGATTGGACTGCTCATTCAGTCGACGCAGTCTTGGTTCTATGCCACTCATGAAGCCATGGGAAATGGTGGGACCTGTGGGCGTGATGCAAAACTCATGTAAGAAAGATCGGAGAGTTAAATCGTCGATATCACGTTCAGGAACCTCTTTGGGAAGAATGTCCTTTGCCACTGTGCCTGTCCCAGGATGCCGTTCTCTAATTGGTAGCGAGAACTTTCGTGCAGCAGACCTGATCGGAATTGATGCTCGCTTTCTGCCGCCGTATTCTTGGATTGCGAATGCTTTCTCATTTTCGTAGCCGCCACATGTTTGTCGAGCGTCCACGCATCTCATGCATGACTATGGTTCAACGTTAGTATATTGAAGATGTGAGTGGGAAAGTCGTTCTGGACTCTGGAATATTTTCGAAACACGGCAGACATACTGGTCGAGTTTCATCACACTGAGATCGTTAGTGCTATCGGCGCAACATAGTGAGAGAATACACACCTCCTTTCTCCTCCGCTTGCAGGTCTCACAGCCCTGTGAGCGACCGGGGTAAACCATCGCTAGATATCAATAATCTATTGGAATCTGTTCTTTCAATAGAACCTTGACTTGATCCATAGGCTTGAATTAGGGGGTTGCCCGCTGCGGGGCTTCTGGCCAGGGATTTCGGCCCGAATTACGCGAGACCAGGCCTCAACTTTCGAACTTACTTCTACGAAGCTATTTCAAGATGTGCTTTTAAACGTATATTTCAACACGTCGAAATACAAGTTCACTGTTTAATACAAATCTTATTCCCGCCCATGTCATGCCTAACCAGCGAATCCCCGGATTAAGTCCGGCTAAGTCCGAGCAGCATTCCACTTAACATCACAAGAATTTATAAAAATCATTCACATCTCAGAGGAAAAGAAATCATTCGAATACTCTCTTACCGGTGTATCTATTGTAAAGATGACGCCCACACCAAGCCAGCTCAATGCCCAACACTGTCGCAACTTCGTGCCCACGCTTCATACCACGCCCTATCCAACAATAGATCCGTCACGCGTAACACTCCCCTCGCCTTTCGTCGTCTGTATAATCGGTGGACGTGGCGCAGCAGGAGGTGGATTGGCTCGAGCATACGCCCAGGCCGGCGCATCGGGTCTCATTCTCGCTGCGCGTACACGTTCCGGGCTGGAAGAGACAGCCAATGAAGTTCGCGCGATCAGCTCTTCGATCAAAGTGGTCATTTCAAAATGCGACATCACCATCGAAAAGGATCTAGCATCGATCGCACAGACTGTCAAGTCGGAATTTGACGGGCGACTTGATGTTGCCGTGGTGAACTCGGGCTACTCGGGTCCCATGATACTTGATGTTGCCCAGGAGTCGCCGGAGGACTATCTGGCTGCGTTCAATGTCAACACGATTGGGCTGTTTTATGCGGCACATCATCTGCTGCCTCTTCTTGAGGCTACTCAGTCACGCGCCATGTCGTTTATCGCTATCAACTCAATGGCCACGCCAACGGTTGCTGGGATGGGTGCTCATGCTCACTATTGTGTGAGTAAGGCGGCGCAGGCGAGGTTGATTGAGATGATCTATGAGCAATATTCGAGCCGTGGTCTCTTCTGTGCAAGTGTGCACCCGGGTGGTATGATGAGTGGGTTTATCAAGCATGACGTGCCCGAGAATATCAAGAAGTGTATGTTGGTTTCAGTTTACTTGCAGTGAAATGAATTCAAGGACTGTGCTGACCATGATTCCTTTTAGTGTTGAATGACAGCCCTGATCTGGTTGGTGCCTTCTGTGTCTGGTTATCAACTCCAGGCTCTTCCGAGAGACAACGAAAGGCCCTCAACGGTCGCTTCCTCTCCTGTAAATGGGATGTTTCTGAGCTTGAAGAGCGATTAGATGAGATACTGGAGAAAGATCTGCTGAGATTCCGAATTGCCGTGGATTAATTTCTGACTCCAGGAGTATCGCGCTTCCAACTGGTCTCGGAACGGTAGAAATGTATGCTTAACACATTTTACAGCTAGTAGCTAGGAACTTTGCAAATCAAGGAAATGGCACGAGCCTACCCACGTCGCACAATGATTGGATGCGTCACTAGGGTTCACGATAAGCCCTGGTTTCCCAGTAGATGCATCACAAGAGCCAATGAAGCGGTGAATATTGGCTATGTCCCAGGGATCGCCCAGCTTCGACTACAACTTTTGGGCAAAAGTCCCCCACCACTCTGCATTTAGTTGGGGTTTTCACTTCAGTGCCGCGCAAGAGCACAGATCCGAATAACCAATAATAGATCGAAACAGCCAGTTCATCTACATAATTGGCGTCCGCTTGCATGAGAAAACGCAATGCTTGCATTTCTAGGGTTTCTTTCAGCTGTGAACCATTCCACTCAAAATCCGTTCAGGTGCTTTATTTCCTTTTCAATCGTCCTCCCTTCCCACATCACCACACAATAACACGCTACGGTTCATTGCGTCATATTACATCGCCATGAATGGCACGCATGATTGCCTTAGGATACTTGTCACTGGAGTCAGTGAACAGCCATCCACAATTCCTGAAAATATTCTTACTTACCGAATCCCTAGGGTGCTGGATTCCTTGGGTCTAACTTGGTTGACATTCTGTTACAAAAGGGACATGAGGTGATCGGTCTGGACAACTTCGAGACAGGCTCTCCAAGAAACCTAAGGCACCTTGAGAATCACCCGAGATTCACCCTGGTGAAGTAGAGATCCCATGCAGTCCGAAAACCTAACGGCGCGCTAATCACAGGAAATGCAAAATCAGACACGATATCCAGACTTCGCTAGATGATCTGGGACAAATTGATCAAATATACAACCTTGCCTGCCCCGCAAGCCCAATTCAATATCAAAAAGACCCAGTTTCGACCCTGCGGACATGCTTTGTGGGGACAGACAATCTTCTAAAGCTGGCAAAGGTGAGAGAAATTCGAATTCTGCATACGAGTACCTCCGGTTCGTTGTCCCTAACAAACCTCTTCGGGTACATTGAATGCCAATTAACGCACATGTGGATCAGAGGTCTATGGCGACCCTCTTGTGCACCCTCAGCCAGAGACCTATTGGGGAAATGTTAACCCATTTGGTCCACGTTCATGCTACGATGAAGGCAAACGAGTCGCAGAAGCCCTGTGCTTTGCGTACCGCGAGCAGCACGGCGTTGATGTTCGTATTGCACGTATCTTCAACACGTACGGACCCCGCATGAGTAGCAGCGATGGACGAGTTGTATCGAACTTTATTGCTGCAGCCTTGGCAGGCGAAGACTTGAAGATCACTGGAGACGGTTCCGCCACCCGGTCATTTCAATTTGTCACTGACTGTATGAACGGTCTTTATTCTTTGATGAGCAGTGATTACAGAGAGGGGCCGGTGAATATTGGGAATGATGGGGAATTCACTATTCAGCAGCTGGCTGAGATTGTCATCGAGCTTGTTTCGGAGATGACGGGTCGGTCTAAGGTGTCGATTTCCTATCATCCAAAGGTGGCTGATGATCCTACCCTGCGCCGACCACAGATATCGTTGGCTAAGGAAGTGTTGCAGTGGGCGCCGGTGGTTCATTTGCGTGAGGGGTTGCGGGAAACTATCGAGTGGCATATGAGTCAAGGCAATCACGACGGCTGGAATACCTGATGTTTATTCTAACTGAGAATTCTAAATACCAGTGAGCTCCCATTCGAACATGAAGTCTACTTTAGTTCCTTGGTCCCGGTCCCTACACGGTGTTTTAGCAAATCAAGTCCAACTCTACCTACTGAGCATTCGGACGTTCTAGCCAATCCAAAATGAAACATGTGCCGATGTTATCTTACGCCGCCTCGAGCCTCAAACGAACTTTGAAAACTGGCAGCTTGAGGTATCATTCGAAACTGTTGGTCTTATCGCACCTCCGATTCGATGATCTTCAACATGTCCGATGGCGTGGGTCCGACAAAGATTTCCTCTTCGGGCGTAGCTCCTGGATAAGCTGCCTTTCTGTTCACTTTTACTTCTGGATCGGGCTTTCCCCGCCAATCACGATGATTTCCTTTAGATAATGCTCGGGAACATTGAGCTGGAACTATGGGGGTTGTGATTGCTGGTCGCCAAGGCCCCTCAATATTTATATGCTGAGGTCCTCCTCCCGTGGTGAACTGTTGTATTCTTGTTCTCTTACATCCCCACCACATCAGCTTCTTATTAATCTCTTCAGATTCCTTTATATACACCTGAAATATCTCGTTTTGCCATGGGTGACTACAAGCCAGACACAACCCAGGTAGTGGCCCCCGCCACGGCCGGAAAGTCGCTTGACAACGGCATTGCCGAACATCAAAGCGGTGTTCTATACCACCAGCTTCGTCAGCAGCCTCTGAACATTGTCGGTGGTAGGGGCAGCTACCTCATCACTGAGGATGGATTGGAAATTCTCGACGCCACCTGCGGTGCTGCGGTGTCGTGTCTTGGCCACAGTGACAAGCGCGTGCATGAAGCTATAATGGAGCAACTGCAGAAGATTCCATACTGCTATTCACTCTACTTCACCAACACTGCTGCCGAGAGCCTCTCTAAGATTCTGGTGGACTCAACCGGAGGAAAGATGTCGCGGGCTTTCATTGTAAGCTCAGGTATGTTGGGACCATGAGCCTGGGCTTGAGTTTCAGTCACTGATACTACCCTTCTAGGCACCGAGGCCGTGGAAGCTTCCCTTAAGATGGCCGTCCAGTACTTCATGGAGCTGCCTACTCCTCAGCCACAGCGAGCCAACTTCATCGCTCGCAAACAGTCATACCATGGTAACACGCTTGGATCACTTTCGGTCGGGCACCACGTTGGCCGCAGGGCTCTCTACGAGAAGGTCCTAGCAAAGAATACTGGCCACGTCTCCCCTTGCTACCCATACCGTGGCATGCAGTCTGGCGAGAGCGTTGAAAGCTACGTTGCCAGGCTCGCCCAGGAACTAGAAGACGAGTTCCAGAGGTTGGGGCCAGACACTGTCTGCGCATTCGTGGCGGAGACGATGGCCGGCGCGGTAAGCTTCCACTCCAGTCATTATCCGAGAGAAACCCACTGACTTGAGAATAGACTCTGGGGTGTGTCCCCCCTCTACCCGGATATCTCAAAGCAATGAAGGAGGTTTGCGAGCGGCACGGCGCCTTGTTCATTCTGGACGAGGTCATGTCCGGTATGGGACGCACCGGGACCCTCCATGCCTGGGAACAGGAGGATGTTGTTCCCGATTTGCAGACCATGGCAAAGGGTCTTGGGGCCGGATATGCTCCCATTGCCGGACTACTCCTGAACAAGCATGTTGTTGATACTCTGACAAAGGGCACGGGTGCATTCTCTCACAGTCAAACTTATCAAGGCCACCCGGTGTCCTGTGCCGCCGCGGTCAGAGTGCAGCAGATTATTCAGGAGGACAACCTGTTGCCTAATGTTCGCGCGATGGGCCAATATCTTGGTGAACTTCTCCGTGAGAAATTCGGTGATCATCCTCACGTTGGTGATATTCGTGGAAGGGGACTGTTCTGGGCAGTAAGTTTACCACCCGTGTCTTCGAGCTTTTATTAACTTTTTGTAGCTTGAATTTGTCCAGGATAGAGAAACGAAGGAACCTTATCCCCCGGCTAAGAAGCTTGCATGGACTATCCACGTCACTGGTCTCAAGCCGGAATATGCTATCTCCCTGATGCCTGGCAACGGCGGTGCGGATGGTGTCAATGGTGATCACATTTGTTTGGCACCGCCGTATAATACCACGCGTGAGGAGATTGAGATGATCGCTGAACGGACAGCTCGTGTTGTTAAAGAGGTCCTGGGCTGATTGATTCACCTATGCTACTGATGAGTCTAAATTTAATGAATATCCACCGTAACGAGCAGTGAATAGAGGAAGCACAATTTCATCCCGCAAAGGACTTTTACACTTAGTTAAACTACCGAGAGCCGATTGAATTCCCGATACCGAAATTGTTGTGGCGTATTCATGGCGCTGGATATATCCAACGCGCCCCATTTTTGCACCGGCGACAAACTTGTTTCATAAATGCAGAAGCTGTCACACACCCAACCGCCCGAGCTATGAGATGACATCTGTTTGGCACACAGCTGTTCGAGATCATGGGCATCAAGTAGACACAGTTATCCATTCCTTGTTCAAGACACCACGGTTCATACATCCTAACCCAAAGAGGAAATGTGACGCTGGCCCGTGTGGGTTGGCCACTCATCATGTGATCGGCTGTCGTGATAAGTGGGGCAAGTCATGATATGGAGAACCCTCCTGATGGCTATCCGAAGAATCGGCGATCATCAGTGCACAAGCTAGTTGTTCTGGCGGGATGACCCGTGGAGATCGAGTCCAGCGATCAAAGACCGGTAACGAAGCATGTTGAGGGAGTATCAGCACATGCACTAATGTGGGCGCGACAGGGTGTCTACAGTGTCGCAAGAAACATCATAAATGTGACGAGCAACGACCCGTCTGTTCCCTTTGCTCTTTGCGGGGTTCGGAATGCCAATATCCCTCGGGGCTGAAATGGGTCCGCCAGACGCAGCCGATGCTGTCGAGGCATCGACCTCGCAAAAGTACTCGGCGTATGGATGAGATTGTATTAGGGAGGTCTCCCGATGTTTTCCCGAATGCTATATTTCAATCTGAAGAAGATAGGCATGCATGGGAATATTGTATGTGTCCTATCAGTGGTCCGTATTCACGGTACTGATCATGGATTTCAGATGTGAGGCTGGTATCCTCGAATGTACCAGCGCTTGATGGACCCGATAATCCATACCGGCAATTATCCTTCACCGCGTTAACGTCGCCGATCTTACTTGAGACTATTGTCTGCATTGCTACAGAGCACATGCTCAACTTTGGCCTTGGAAACGTGTCAACAGCAGCACAACGCCAGCAGCGAATGCTGAGAACCATTGGACAGAGCCTCCACACGGTAGACGCAGCAGGCGCCCGTGAAACAGGGGGCCCTGCAAACAATATAGATCACGAAGCACTCCTCACGGCAGTCGTCTTACAAGGGGTTGTCGTCGCCCAGTCGGCAGACGGAGTCCTAGAACCACACGTCAAATGCGCCTCATTCCTCATGCAGACACTCGATCACTTCCGCCAGGTACCACACAGCACGCTTGTACGCATGGCAGTGCAACGATTTGCCATGGTAGACGTGATGCTAGCCATTTCCCGGCAACGACGTCCCTACGCCCCTCGCAACTTTGTACTCCATCAGCCTGACCCGGAGCGATGGGACAATACCGAGCCATCATTCCACAAAATGACCGGCTGTCCACAGCCACTGATGTGTTTCCTGGTGCGCATCTCGCATCTGGCGTGCGACGTGGAGGAACGACTGGAACATGATGCGTCGCTCAATGAGATTCTCGCACAAGCATATCGGCTCGAGAGCGATCTTCGTTCCTGGGGCTCCGGCTTCACGGGGCCGGTTCCAGAAAATTGTGTGCCGCCTCTGGATATTCTCACAGAGTGTTTCTACTGGACTGCGCATCTGTTACTGGCGCGTCGCGTGTTTCGCGATGCGACCCGCAGTCCCAGGGTGCAACATCTCACGCACACGTGCTTCGGTCTCATGGATCAATTGTCCACGGGCTGTGGACCGGATTCGTCTTTGCCTCAGCCTTTCTATCTTGCTGCGCGAGAGGCTGTGAGTCTTGAAGACCGCGCGTGGGTGCGGCAGAAGCACGAGTCGATGACTGAGTACTATCGTGAACAGCAGCGGAATATGGCGATGCGGCTTACGCAGCGAGTCTGGGATATTACCGACGAGGCAGAATGGACTGATTCTACCGGATTGCAATCTGGTTCTGCAGTATCAAATGGTGATGAGAAGATTAGGGCTATGGACCAGCGAAGTTGTCTGTTCATTTTTTGACAGGCCTTCGTATATCACGGTGGCAAAATGTGTCAACCGAGTTTTGAGTGGCGAACTTCGAGGATAAGCTTATGTGCCAATGTAGCTACATGGAATCATACCAGTCAGGTTCGCGTGCAATCATATCTACATAATGCGAGACATCTCAGCACGAGGTGTTTGGCAACGAGAAGGCGCACACTAGTCCTCGTTGGGGAAACCCACGCAAGGATTGGCGGCACTGCCATTACCCACCGAGGAATGTGGGTTCGCCCACAGTTCTTTTGTTCTTTTCTTGGACCGAAGCCTTCTTTGGGTGTACCACTCACCGAGGTGGTACAACTTGATTAGTGGGGCCCTTCTGGTTCGTTTCGAAGGAAAATGCCCGATTGCAACCTGACGGTCTGACGATCTGACAGTTTGACAGCCTCACAGGCAAGATATCTCGGCACTCCCACTGCCGTCCGAAATTTCGAAACCTCGGATGCTGCGGAAGGCGCGCACGGAGTCGTATCTGCGACGTGCGCTGCAGCAGAGAACCTAAGTCTTCATCCCTGCTCGTCTTGGACCGATCGGGCCAATGAGGCCGCGCAAGGAAGCGCACGGAGCATATTCCGTGATCGAGTTGACCGGGGGCAAGATACGGGGCCGACCGGCTAGACCCAGCAGGTTGCACCCTGGTCAGTCCGGGACTGAGCCTGTCCAACGCGACACCTGAGAGTCTGGAATGACCTGTCATGGGGCGCCAGGCCAATCATGAGTGAACCCGGGGCGGGTACCTGAATGCCCTTCCCCCTCTCCGTCCACAGACTCGGAGCTCAGTGGGCCTCAGACGCAACTGTACGCTCATTGGTTCTGTCCTGATGGATCAGCCCCTGGAACCGTGGCTGTTCAACGGTGGGACTGGACTCGTGGCTAAGATCTTCTCGAATCAGGGGGAAGGGGTTTCCCAGGGACCTGGATTTGTTTCCCTGAGGACTTTTGTAGATGTTACGTTCGTGATAAGGGATTGTATAGTGGCGAGTCCGACGCAGTGGCGCAGGTGAATCGATGCGTCAACCGTCACAAGCCAGTCCGGTGTTTCAGATCCCCGCGGATCTCACGTGGAAGTTGCCGTTCGGCGGCATTTGGTGACGATCTGTGGATGGTCCAGAGGTTTGAGTCGTCTCCGGTACTGAGGGTACGCCACAGTGCCCACGGCGCCCACAGTGGTGGTGGGCATGTGTATACCTAGGTCCGTGGGCGGGCTTCTGCTTCCAAGTCTTCCATTTTGCCGTCGTACACTGGCGCAGTAGATATAGTAGTACAGAAAATAATCTGTGCGATCCGACTGAGCAAGGAGAGCAGCAGGAAAAGTCCAGACTCGTGCAGTTTGTATGCAGGCCGATGCAGGGGCAATAGAAACCGGAAGGGGGAGAACAGACAGAAACCAGACCAGACCGTAGAAGGGGTTCGCACCAAAGTCGAGGCCCTGGTGTCTTGAGGCCCCAACGGGGTGCCAATCGTCGCGGGCGGTTCTCGTCCCAGCTCCTCCATACTGAGTCAGCATCTCCTGACCTCTTTCTCTTCTTTCCTCTTCACCGTGTGTCTTCCTTCCTTCGCCATCCCATTCTTTTCTTTTTGCAGGGTCGTTCGTTTCACTCTTTCAACGACGGCCTAGACCACTCATTCTATCCGTCTCTCACTTCTTTTCCGATCGGTTTCCCTCGAACCCGTTCTCGAACCCCGTTGATCGATTCAACCCGGGTATTGCGATTCCCCTAAGTCCGACCTTCGTCGATTCCTATGTTTGGTCGACCTCTGAGGATCTATTGCCCTTCTATTTGAGCTGCATAGGCCAGCCTTTTTTTTATTCCTTCCTTTGCTCGGGGCGCCTCTGCGACGTGACCCTTACCACCCAACCCCCCCGTTTCTGACGTGAACGGCATCGAACGCGACCGCGACTCGATCTCCTTACGCCGGAGCGATTTCGTTCTTTTTGTTTCCCGTCTACATCTCTCGCGCTTGACGCTGCTTCGAGAGACTAGGATTTGGAAGACCATCCGTCATTTTCGGCACCCGCATCTCCACTCGTCGGCCGGATCGTCACACATCGAACAACTTCTACTTTGAAAGGAACGTATACGCTATACGCAACCAAAGACATACCCTCCGGAAGCATTTTGTTCTCGCAAATTCGAATTCGCCAGCCGATATCTCGCTGGATTGTGTCGCAACATGTCTTCGTTGACAGAAACTCCTGACCCCTCCACGGGCGCGGGCGCTACGGCATCATCATCCTCGCCCCCAATCTCCACCCCTTCTCCGTCGACCTCGAGTGCCACAACCGCTGCCTCGGGCTCGGCCTCGCGCCGCCCGCCGCGCAAGAGCACCTTGACTCAGCAGCAGAAGAACAACAAACGCCAACGGGCAACGCAGGATCAGCTGGTTACCCTGGAGGTCGAGTTCAACAAGAACCCAACCCCCACTGCGGCCACCCGGGAGCGCATCGCATCGGACATCAATATGACTGAGCGATCCGTTCAGATCTGGTTTCAAAATCGGTAGGTTTTGATCGTGTTGGATTTCTACGACCTTTTGCTGACTGAAACAGTCGCGCCAAGATTAAGATGCTCGCGAAGAAGAGCATTGAGACTGGCGAGGGCTGTGACTCGATCCCCGAGTCGATGCGCCATTACCTTGCGATGCAATACGATCCCACAAAACCTGGAACTCGAGATACCTTTGGGCGCTCAGTAGGGTACGGGGCACCCGGCATGTATGCTAACGAGTCTAGCCCGAATGGCAAAGTTGGTGCGTACTCGACATATTCAGAGCTCCAAGCGGCCAATATGCTGACTTGCTGCAGTTATTTCTCATTTCACTTGCCGTTCTTTGACTATTGGAAGTTGGCGCCGCATCGGGCAGAACGCCATGGACTTGGTCATATTCTATTCGCCTGACAAGGCCTGCATGACCTACTATATCAACAACGATTCTGCCGGCTATAAGATCGAATACCCCTTCGCCCACATCAAGAACATCACCTTGGAGACTGGAGATCCGAACCCTGGGCCGAATGGCGCACCGCCCCGGCCTGGTGGTCTTGTTGTGGAACTGAACCGCCCGCCGCTGTTCTACATGGATTCCTCAAACTCCGGAGGTTTCTATCAATGTGGAGATTTCACCGAGGAGCAACAAGCGAGTCAGATCATGGTTCATCACTTGGGAGGCCATCCTAAGGTCCTGAGCGTTCAGCTCGCGAAGCTGGTTTCATTGGAATCTTTCCAGAACCGCCTGGCGTACAACAGCGGCAACAGCAATAACAACAACTTTGCCGTGCCTGGTGCGATGTCTCCTCCCTTTATCCAGCGCCCGGCCTCCCAGCCGAATCATTTCCAGCCCGCTGCCTACATGAATCTTTACCAGGACCACAATCACCTGGGCTTCAATATGCCTGCTGCCCGTGGACACAAGCGCCAGCGAAGCCGTTCGGTGCCCGCGGCAGTGGATATTTCAGCATTGCAGGCTCCGATGACCTCATTCCATATGCCGCAGACACCAGCTTCATTTAACCACGCCGAATCCGGTATCTATGCGCCAGTCCCACAGTCAGCCCACGCTCACGCTCTGCCCACGGATCTGCGCATTGATACTGATGGATATGGTATGGAATTCCGACCGAATACAATGTCTGCAACCACCGCCGCGTCGCCGCCCGGCTTCGCCAGCCCATCAATGTTCAGCAGTGCTGCTCAGGGTGAATCGACCCCCGTCGCCAGCATGGCGCCTCAGTTCAACGTTCCGTTTGGGGCAGGACCTTCAGACTCTTCAACGGTCGGGTCACACGCACCGTCGCCCTACTCTGGCGTTAGCCCTGCGGACCCAATGATTGCCAACCACTCTCCCCCGCTCTCCAACATGTCGCACTCGTCGTCGGACATGTACGGCTTTGCGCATGATCAAAAGTCTGCCTTCGTTGAGGATGGTCTCCACATGAATGATATGTACCCCAAGCATAACTTCAACTATGCGGTCTCGCACGATGCTCCTACTTTCGAGCTACCGATGCACGCCATGTCTGGCCATGGATCCCCTGGGCTTGGTGATTACTCTCACGGCATGGTCAACCTCGACGAGATCGACTCGCAGGGCCTGCCTTCCGGGTCATCCTAACATCTGACTCGATCTTGAAGCCCTTTTTTTCTTATCTCTATTATGTTTCACGGCCTTTGGAGTGCTTGTGGCGCTTGTGTTGATGGGTTCTTGGTTCCACCTCGGAAAGTTCCTTGATGTATTGTGGATGGAGTGATCGACTGTGACCAGGGCTGAGTGGGAACATCGCCCAGTCTTGACACGGTAGTTGACTGTCGTCAGGCAACTCGCGTCTCGCAGGCGATGGCCGGGAAAACAAATCCGATGGAATGGTTGCTGTTTCTGTTCATTGCGTGACATATATCCCTTCTGTCTTGTGCGTTGTATTAATACCCTTTCTATTCTGGGGCCGGTCCTACAGCGATTTCTGCTTTTTACTTATCTGGAACCCCGGATGTTCCGGCGGTTGACTCCTTTTGTCTTTTACTTTTTCCCTGGCCACCCCTTTTCCCCAATTTTGACTTGATTTACTGCCAGGATCTTCATTTACGTGGTTATGCCAAACAGACCGACTTGGACGGCGACTCCCCCTCTGCTCTTTCTTCTTTCTCCTTTTTGTGATTTTGTGACTTGTGACTTTCGAAATGGATCCGGGATACGTGGATTGCATTTCCCGCGAAGGGTTCTTCTCGTGGGTTTGGAGACGGTCTATTCGCTTCCATCATGTCGGCACCTGTTTGGGTCTGATGACACCGGCGTTACTTCGAGTGTCTCGTGCTGGATTGAAACCCCCGCCGGGCATCTACAGTATACGAATGGCGCTGGTCTGGCGGTAAACGAGGGAGATTGATGTTAGGCTCCGAATCAAATACTTTTATTTGTCATTCATTCCTGTAGACTTGGTATATCCTGCCTCGAGTCGAGTACAGTTAGTGTATGGGCATCATTATCGTACAAGTGACAGCCATCTGCCACAATGCAAATATTATACAAGACAACCACCCTACTCCTCCCAACCCCTCGGCGCTGGCGCCCTCATCCCTTTATTCTCCCTAAGATATCTCTCAATCCAAACCTCCATCTTCTCCAAGACATTCCTAGCAGGTTTCCCCACCTCCCCAACCTCAAAAGCACCCTCCTTACACCAAACACTCCAAGACCCCATCAATCCCGCCATAAGCACATCCGTCCCCAACCGATCCCCCACAACAGCAATCTCATCCGGCCCCTTCACAACCTCCCTCTCCCTAAACCACTTCAGCACCTCCTCGCCACAGAACGGCTTCTTCTCTGTCCCCGCCGGAAGCCTGAATACCGGGATCTGTAGATGCGCCAGCTGGGACTCGAGTTCGTGCACCTCTTTCTCGAATGAAGGGTGGCTGCCGGCACGGTTGGAGACGATTAGGATTGAGTGCGGGTTGTTGGATAAGTGGAAGGGTGATGTTGGGGATGTGCGGAGAGATTGGAGTTTTGAGATGATTCGCGGTGGGAAGATTGTTGTTTTCGGGGCGCAGAGGGTGTTATCTTTATCTAGGACCAGGGCGCGGATCGTTGGTGTTCGTGTGGTCTTTTCTGTTCCATTCCTTGGGTTGACCAGGTGTGGACCGAGTTCTTCGGGGAGGTGCGTGAAGGTTGGGATGGTTAGGTGTGGGAGGAACTGGGCGGGTTGTTTGAGGAGGGTTTGCACGGCCAGGTTGAAGGCGTGGAGGTTGGTGTTGGGAGTGCTGGCCATTTTTCGCAGGTTGTAGAGTGGTAGCTATCGTAGTTCCATGGAGTATGGTTGAAGTAAAGAAAGTATTGTAGAATGCGCGGGTCTGGAGCCCAAAGCGGAAAGGAGGAGCTCGGCCGCAAAACTCGCCTTTCGATCCTCCAACTCCAACTCCATCGTCCCACCACCCGACACAGCTGCTCGCCTTCCCCTCTTCGAATACGTTACGTTCAGCCTGGTTTGATCGTCGCTGGGATATTCTGCCCGCCTCTTCGAACCGATTCCTCCCTTCCGTGTCGCACACAGCCGTCGAAATGGGCAAGCTCACCAGCACGATCGGCATCCCGATCAAGCTCCTGAACGAAGCGCAGGTGCGTCCTTGCTCTCTACTCTCTACCGGGTTCTTGCGGTTTTTGCTTCGCGCGGAATGGATTACAATTCTTGCTTGCAGGGAGAGACTGGCTGGATCGCGTGAGCAGACCGCTAACTTTGACTTCGCAGGGCCATGTCGTGACGCTCGAGATTACATCCGGAGTCGTTTACCGTGGGAAGCTTTTGGAAGGTGCGTTGAATTTTTGGTCCTTTTGATTGCGAGGAGGGCGATTGGGCCGTCGTGGACAACACTCGCTCGATTAGTTCAACTCGCGCCAGTTGAACCCGCTAACATGCCTACGACAGCCGAGGACAACATGAACGTCCAGCTTAAGGATATCACCGTCACAGCGCGCGACGGCCGCGTCTCGCATCTCGACCAGGTCTACATCCGCGGTAGCCATGTGCGATTCTTCATCGTGCCGGACATGCTGAGGTACGTGGACAGTCCGGGCAATTGCATAGCCGTGGCTTCAATTCCCGTCAGGGATCACCAATACTGACTTGTCTATCTCCCTATAGGAACGCCCCCATGTTCCGCTCACGAGGCCAGCGTGGGCGCGGTGTCGGTTTGGCCCGTGGTAAGGCCACCGTGCAACGCGCGCGCGGCCAGGTGCGGAGACCTTGAACGAAATAAGGGGAGAGCGCACAAGATCGGGCAGCTTCAGTGGTTGGCGTTTATGCTTTTTGCGTTTTCAAAGGATTTAAGGAAATTTCTCGGGCTTCCGTCTTGCTGCGCTGGGGCATTTGTCTGGTATCTTCGGTATCTTCTCACTCATGAATGAACACCCGAATTGACGGATGTCTTCCCTCGCATTCTACCGGGTTTTTACCTGGAGAGGAGTACGATATCCTTGGATTGAGGATTGAGCCCCAGGCTTTGTCACCATCATGTTGAGCTGGGGCATTGAGCAAAACCCAGTATAAATCCAGTCTGTAATCAGGTTACTACAATCGGTTCCACATGTGGAAATCGCCCCAAATTGCACGTTTTCGTGAATCGTAGTAGGGTCGTGCTGATAGCCTATCGGATTCGATGCATCTCCGCAACATTTTTTGCTCATGCGGGGACGA
Organism: Penicillium silybi; assembly: GCA_027569585.1. Classification (NCBI taxonomy): domain Eukaryota; kingdom Fungi; phylum Ascomycota; class Eurotiomycetes; order Eurotiales; family Aspergillaceae; genus Penicillium; species Penicillium silybi. The sequence goes on from JAPDFI010000049.1 coordinate 55,163, forward strand.
GCTTCCCTCTTACAACACCCCACCAACGACAGTTTCTCAACCCGACCAGCACCGTCTTCTCTAGTTCCACCTAAAGACCGATACCAGATCATTGCAGTCAGACAAATATCTCGCCATGACTTCCTCCACCTCCGCCCCGGACTCGAAACCCAAAGTCAAGAACATCGCCAACCCCCGCCGCCTCCTCATCCTAACACCAACGTCCCAATCCCTCACAACAATCCCACCACTCCTGCGCTCTCTCACAGGCGTGCCCGTTGTCGATCCTCCGCAAGAAACACCCAAAGATATCCCAACACCGCAATCTACCACCACCACTCCACCCTCAACCACACCCACCACAACCTTCGCAGGCTACACAACACACAGCCCCCTCCGCCTCTCAACAAAATACTACACCGCCGACGTCCCTGTATGGGTTGATGAAATCCCGCTCTCCACAGAGAAAACAGAGACAACAGCAACCCAATGGCGCACGGAATTCCTCGGCGCCGAAGCCGAGATCGTGCGCAACGCCGTCGGTGCCTTGGTAGTCTGCGTGCGGGCTCCCGAGCCCTCAGATCCGAGCGATACAGATCCGGCTGAGCGTCAGGATGTGCGCGCTGTGCGCGAGCTGATGCGTGATGTTGGTGCTGTCAAGTCGGTTATTGATGAGGAGCGCGGTGGGATGGGTGATGTTCCTGGTATTCTTGTCTTGGTTGGTGCTAAGAAGAATGTGTCGGGTGCGCCTACGTCTACGTCTAAAGAAAAGGATGAGCTCGAGCTTGGGGACGAAGAGCTTGGGGAAGATGCGGCGCCGTTGTCGGTTGGGTGGTGGGAGGATCAGATGTTTGATATGGGGTTGTTTGGGTGGGAGGTAGTTGAGTGGGATCCGGCCGAGGCGGGTGATGAGGTGACGAGGAATAAGTTCGGAGGTATGTCTACTGTCTATTCTGCCATCTACATTTCCCCGGGCGCTAATGGTGTATAGAGTACGAGGGCATGCCCCGGATCAAAGAGGTCCTGGAAACACATGACTGGATGGCTTCGGGGGATACACTCGATGTCGACGAGCTCGATTCAGATGATGACTTTGGTGACTTTATGAGTTTTGATAAATCGGCGCACTCGCGCGGGTTCGGGGAGGAAGTCAATGAGTTGGAGCGTGAAATGTTCGGGCTGCGTATGGCTATTGAGCGTGGTGGGGATGGACGTGAGGGTAGTGAGGAGGAGGATGAGAACGGGGAGGATAAGGTTGAGTCTATTGAGGCGCTTATGATGCGTATGCAGTCTATACGAGGTATGTAAAGGTTATGTGTAACGTGGGACTGGGTGTAGTGCTGACCGAGTTCTAGATATGAGCGCTGATATGCCGGAGTCTCAGAGAAAGAGATTCGCTGCGAAGGCTGTGCAGGATATTATGAAGGATTTATGAAGGATTTATGAGTAGAAGCTACACTCACTAGGTGGAGTTAAATAGCTGGGAATAGACATTTATACTGGCTGCGAATATAATGCATGAGGAGCATCCAAAATCTTCCAAGGGCCGGGGTTCTTACGAGTCCGCATATGTTAATCTTCTTCAGCTCTATCAGCACACCCAGGAATGTGCCATTCCATGTTGTAGGTATATCTCAAGGAATACGGCAATCTGCTCCTTGACTTGGCACTTCATTAAGACGTTCTGTCGCCCAATTCTATCATAGATGAACCCCAAGCCGTATTCATACAATTAGATATTCTATACAATTCCTTCTGCTAACAACACTCATCACCCTTTCCCCAGCACACAGCACAGCAATCATCTACCCACCCACCTAATCAGCGCGCTTCTTCCCCCTCATAACCTTTCGGCGCTGGGCAATCATATGGGTATAAAGCACATAAGAACCTAGTAACCAGTCAGCAAAACATCCACCCCGACTCAAGCATCCTATAAAAAAAACATACCAGGCACATAAATCCCCAGAATAGCAACAAGCGCCCACCAGAACAGCGGCTCAATCTCCGCCGCCGGGCCCAGCGCCTTGAAAACAAGCGTACACTCGCTCGAGATACCGATAGGATACAAGACATAGAAAGTGTTGTACCGCAACCAAGTCCACCAACTCGGAACCGCATTCCCAGAGAGCGTGATAGCGAAGAATCCATAGCGAATGATCTCCGTGATTCCCCACGCGCCGACGCAGCCCAGGTACGCGTAGTCGCCCAGCTGGGTGGTGCGCGCGCCGACAATCTCGCCGCCGAAGGGGGCCATGATTCCCCAGACGAGGAGGAGGCGGCTGGCGACTTGCATTGCGGTTGTGAGGAAGGGGGCGCGCACGAGGCGGATTAGGCTGTGGAGGACTTCGAGGATGGCGAGGGATTGGGTTAGCAGGAGGGGGTTGAACGTCTGCGTGAAGATGGTGGGGATTTTGTCGTTGGATAGGGCGGAGGGGAGCAGGCTTGCTGTGTAGACGACGCAGCTGCCCCAGGTGAGGAGGTTCAGGGTGTTGTAGATGAAGAGGTAGGCTCTTGTGAGCCCCGTGGGCGCGGAGGACATGGCTGGCGGTGATGGATGATGGCTTTGGTGTAGTGATGGGTGTGGATTGATGCAGACGCGGAGACTGGGTCAATTGAAGCCCAGTTGGGTCGAGGTGACTCTGTTGGGATTTCACGAGCTGCAACTTTGTTGAATCGCGATGGGACCTCGGAGGGTTACGTAAGCATTCCAGAAGCCGCTCAGAAGCTGCGGGGGAGGAAGAGCTTGGCGATGTACATACAGATTGGCTTCGTCCTGGGGAGTCGATCTTGGGTGTCAATTGGCTCCGCGGAGGTGTCATCTTATTACTGGCATTGTCGTTGGTTTGTTTGAACCGATATTCAGCCCGGGGCCATATGTAGTTCGGAGCCGAGCACGAGTCCCCATTTGTCGAGGGAACCTATCTGTGCAGGTTACTGCTGGTCTGCCCGTTTCTACGGCTATCTCCTATGTGCAAACTCCCAGGCGTGGGAACCAACCGTTCCCTCGCAATAGTGCATTCCCCGAGGCGGTTGTGTGTTGTGTATCACCCACCACTGCACGATCTAGTTCCCAGTTCCACTAGTGGCCGGCACCTAGCACCTGGCGTCTCGTCACCTCGTATTGCGATGTGGGGATAGCAAACACAGGCGGGGACCAGTTGCCTTTCTGCGAGTCGGTATGGAGTATATTGTTTTTGTTGTGAAGTGGTCTGCTTCGGGGCATCCGGGCTTCGATATTGGCCTCGTTGGGGATGGGACCTTTGCCTCGGGGGGTTCATAGCGTGGGATTATGAGTTGCTGTCACTACTGCCGGTAGGACTGAATGCAAGCTCGTGCTCATCCCCTGATAATATTTGCCGATTCCAGCGTGAACTGTGTACGACCGGGGTGTCCAATGCTAGAAGTCCGTGGCACATCCCAGGTGCGCCCCTCTTAGCACGACGTACTAAAGTCGCACGGCCATCTGCAGCCTGACATAATGAGGGGACCCGATGATGTCGGTGTGCATTGCCCAAGGATGGTGTGTACTAGCCAGAACCGGAGGGACAAGCATACGGCACAGGAACAATGATAACCCGAGACCGAGGTGTAAACTTGGGTGCTTATTTCCAGTTCACGAATGACATCAGAGGCTGTTTGGAAACGCACGGCTGCTCCACAGTGATGTCATGGCTGCGTTTGAGCCTCATGATTGGCTTATAGACTCGAGGCGAACCACCACACGCAAAAAACCAGAAGAAGCCGCGATGAGCACGAAATGGCCCCCGTTTGCTATATAAACAAAAGTGTCGGCTTTATATCGCAGGTGGATGGATGGTTCCCCTTTTGAGACTTTTGGAAGCCTGGAGACCATCAAGTTCCTCAATTGGAGGCAATGTCAACAGTCGATACCCCGGGAACGTGATCCCGCCAAAAATGTCCATTCCCACCCCAACTCGTCATCGGTGACAGCATAATGGCTCGTGTCTTCGGCCCATCAACCCGCGACACCAACCCTACCTGACCAGCCCACCATAGGCAAGAAAGAACATGCCGTGCTCACACTGACCACTCCAGAAACCATGCAATTATGCAACCTGACACGGTACAGGTGGAAAGGGAAACATTTCCTTCTGGGTTGGCCTTGGACGGCGAAGGCCCAGACCGTCCGTCGAACTGGGTCAGGTTCTCCCCAGTTGCAGTCCAATGCACTTTGACCAGATCTTGATTTTCCGATGCGAGGCGGCCTATTTTGCCCCCCACTCCACGAGGCTGCGGCTACTCAAAAACACCTAGCACGGGTTTCACTCTCCCTCAAGTGGCATATGTGACAGTTCTCTTATCTCTCGACCGAGACCCGAGTGGAGATGGCCTGGTGTATGTGTGCTGCCCTCTCTGTCATGGGTTCCACGTGCGGCTGGGGACATGGGAACCATCGTCACAATTCGGAGAAGCGAGTGACGTGCCTGGACTGGGATCGGCGCGCCGATGATGTCGTTTTGCGGCTACACCCCCTGCCGCTGCCAGATCTCTGGCCCTAGTAGGTTTAGACTGTCGCTTTGTCGGCCATCTTCCTGCTCGGTAACATGGTATTTTTGCTTCTTCCCCACTGGCAATGTACCGAAATGGTACACCTACAGGTGCTGGAGAGGGGGGAGATGACGATGATCTCACTTTTCTTCGTCGGTTCCCGGTGGAGCGAAGGCCCGGGCTTTGTCCTGGTTTCGCTCCACTGGATCCTGCGGTGGTTGGACGGTGTCCCAATGGACATGATCCAGTCATGATTTGGGGTTTCAGAGTTCAGATTTCAGCTCCCTTGCGGATAATGCCGGGTTGGTAGCTGTCTAAAAACGCCGTTGGGGATGGTGACCGGGAACCGACAAACTTGAAGGGATACAAACTACAGACCTTCGGACTGCGAGGACAATACCCTGCATGATTCTAGGCTTACCCATTGCAAAATTAGCAAAGAAATGAGGGAAAAATTGGAACAAGGAAAAGCCATGATCCCAGGTGCGCATTAAGCACATTCCCAAGTATACTGTAGGCCCCCAAAGATGTTTCCGCCAGTGAGAGAACAACCATTTTTTCATTCAATATGATCTAGTGATCACGAGAAGCAGAAAGGTCAATCAGATAAATTTACAAAGAGACTACGAGAGGGGGAAGGATTCATTGTCCTCCGTTCGGTTGAAGGCGACGATTACCCACCCAAACCTTTCTCCGCCCTCCCCTTTCCTCGCTAACCCATTTTCCCTTCTTCCCTTCGCGTGTCCTCTCCCGGGTGCTAACCTCGTGCCCTCTGCCCGTTCCTAGACCACCGTTTTTAAATTATACCCCCTAGGCGGTTGCCGTGAAGCTCAGAGGGCTTCCAGAACAAAGTTTCAGCAAAAAAAAGGTGGGATGAACTCCAATCTGCGTTTGACAATCTGCCCCTCCTTCCAGCCCATTTTAGGCCGGACATAAAATTCCCCCTACACGCGATACCCGATCGATCTTCTCTCAGTTTGTTTTGGGCCTTGATTTCATTTTTTTCATTTTCGCGCATTCTCATTCCCCCCCTTTGCCCAAGCCCCAGTGGAACCCTGGTCTGTTTTCCGGAACTGCAGCTTGAAGCCCCGCCGTGACGGTCGAGTATATGCGACTGTGAATGGGCCAAGCCAGTTTGATTTATCAGGGCTTGTACACTTCCTCCACACTTCCCTCTCTCACTTCCTCTCAACCCTGTTCTCTCGGCTTGCGGTCTCGCACAGTAAGCCCCTCCACACCCCCCTCCTTCCTCTCCTCCTCTTCCCAATTCGCCCCCCTCCATTTCCGGTTGAGTTCTGTCCGGCCTCAAAGAAGCCAAGACCCGACCTGTCCCTCGGTGGTGGCTTGTCTCCCCCTGACCTGCACGTTGGCCCGGATCAGCACCATACCTGTCACCGTGGTGACGACATCCATTCAATCACCTCCCCTCCCAGCCTCCTGCTGCCCAGATCTGTAATACACCCTGGCACGTAAGGGACATATTGCAGTGTTTCCTCCAGAAGTGAAGCGGGGTGTAGTCCCAGCCTGGGATCACATTTCCGCCGATCTGATACCTCATACGCCTCACAAGATGTGTCTTCGTGGAGAGAATTGTGGCTGACTGAAACTAACACAGATCTGTCGAGCTCCGATTTGGACTCTCCTGTCAGATCGGGCAACCGGAGTTCGATTCCACGACCGTGACGATCCGTGCTGTGGACTCGGTTGATCATCCCCCTCTCTCTCTCTATTCATTTTCCACAACACCAACATGGCTCCGACCGAGACGAAGAAGGCCGAAGAGGTATGTAGCACCGGTATCTACGCGCGGCCCCGTCTGATGCTGACCGTGTCCCCAGGCCAAGAGCGCTCCTCCCAAGCTCTCCGATGTCAAGGAGCTCATCGATGAGAGCACTTTCGAGCAGATCCTGGAAATGGATGACGACGAGGACCGCGATTTCAGCAAGGGTATCGTCTACGGCTTCTTCGACCAGGCGCATAGCACGTTCGAAAAAATGGAGGGCGCACTGTATGTTCCACTGCCCGCCGCACCAGACCCTCTCTAACATCCAACAGGAAGGATAAGAAGCTCGAGGAGCTCTCACAGCTCGGTCACTTCCTGAAGGGCTCGTCAGCCACGCTCGGATTGACCAACGTTAAGGACGGTTGCGAAAAGATCCAACACTACGGCGCCGGCAAGGACGAGTCCGGCTCGACAGACGAGCCCGACGAGAATGTCTCTCTTAAGAAAATCGACACCACCCTGAAGGAAGTCAAGGTCGAATACGCCAAGGTCGAGAAGTTCCTGCGCCGCTACTACGGCGAGGAGGTCAAGGAGGAGGAGCCCAAGAAGGAAGAGTCCAAGAAAGAGGAATCCAAGGAAGAGGCCAAGGAAGAGACCAAGGAGGGAAAGGAAAAGAAGGAAGAGCCTACGAAGAAATAAGCGGCTCGCAATTTGCCTCACTTTTTTAGCGACGGATGGAGCATTGCAAGGGCCTTTGTTTTGTTCTTTCTGCTTTCTTGACGTACATACAAACCCGCGGCTCGACTGAGACTCGGTCAGCCTGAAGAATGCGAGGAACTCGCGACAATGCACTATCACTATTCCAGAGAGATTTGAAGAGTATCGAACCGAATCCGAGTGCTCCTACCTGGCTTATCTCTTACATTTTGGAGCCGGAGCAGAATCAGCTTCAACCCGGTCCATCGAGGAAGGGGAGACGACTCGGGAAGTAAAAATTAAGCGCGTAGACCTGCATAGACCATGGACGCAGGCTGGATTCAGGGCCTGACCCACTGAGTCCATACAGCGCGACGATTGGCGCCCAGAAAGTTTCCTTCAGCCACCGCGGGTCTAGGATTCTATCGATAAGCTTGAATTGACTCGCAGAGCCGCAGTGGCGCAGACGATCTGAAAGACGATCGTGAAGATCGATCGATGTATCCTTGATCTCATCCAACGTCGACTACACTGTGGATCTCTCAGATCTTGACTCTACTGCTGTCCCCATCTCTACACACCTTCCATATTTCCTCAACTCAATGCATCACGGACGGCTCAACAGACCAGCAGCTCGCCACGCAATTGCCAACGTGCTCCATCAAAGTCTCGACCCGACCCGATCCCAGTGGAGCAACGCTTAAGCCTCCATCAAACGACAATCAGGGAAACCGGGGTACCGAAGGCTTCCAACCTCCCCGAGGAATCCTGCATCTTCACCCGAGCTCCCCATAAACCAGATTGGAGCAATTGAAAACGGAGACTCGGAAACCTGCATCCCATCTAGTCGTAGATGGAAGCCCGTGCAACCCTAATGACAGTAACCGCGGCCTATTTCTCCTCCCTTATGCACTCCCAACCTGGTTCATTCTGGACTACCCTAGGATTCGCCCCTTCAGCGGCGATTATCGCGAATCCTCAGGACCCGAGCACGAGCATCGGCAACATGCATTGAAACCACGGGGAAGCAAATGACGTGCACCGGCCTCGTGTTTACCGTGGTGACATCCGCGTTGGATGGGTGACTGAGTGATTATGTCCCTGAGATAAATATAAAAAGCTCCGAAAGGGACGGGCAGCCTGCGTCACCCCGTCCACGCCCCTGTGCCTCTCCACAGTGGTACTTGCATTTATTGCCATCCCGTATCTCTGCTCGAGACTTCGAACCACATGGCTCTTGTGTTTCGGATGGCAGGGCGAAAGGGGTGAGGGGGGTTTTCTGTTGCACGAGTGGTCTATACATGTCAGATCGGGAGGGGAACCGATCTGTCCACGTTGTGGCTTCGGCTCTTTTGTCTTACGCTCCTGCCGCTTTGGGCGTTGCGTGGGAGGCTCTGTGTCCTGTCTTTTTCGGGCACGGGTTAGGGTTACCTGTGGTCTGCAAACGAGGCCGAGATCGAGTCATGATGTTTTGTCGTCGCTCTTTTCCCCAGACTCCATGTACGTCTTATGCACATTTAGGCGCACTGCACGGTTCTTGTGGAGGCGTCTCTTCCGATACCTCAGGTGTAAGCAGGCTAGCTGTTTTGTTTAGCGCGAGACTGCAATATTCGATATTTGGCTGGTTTGCGGCTTGGTGCGTCACACGACATGGCTACTGGGCCGCGGGCCGGTACAGGTTCCTGCCCTTTTGGGATTATCTCCAGTGACAGGGAGATGGAGAAGTGGACTTGACAGCTGTTTTGGCTCCCAGAGGCTATCCTCAAAAGCTTTACCACGCAGCCATTAGCGCGCGTCAATCAGATAGGCCGTGGTGCTTGTTCTGACATCTGGTCCCAGATCATAGGCCACTTCTCTCGATGCTGGGGATAAAAGCATACAGCCCCCGGGTGTATATTCAACAGCTGTCTACTCGGATCCCAATATTCGATTGTACCCAGATGTATGTATACATGGCTCGGAGAACCCTGTATCTAAGGCTACATAGACCTCCCGTCTGTCTGTCTCGGATAGTAGACTCGAGCTCAGGAAGTCTCCCTCGAAAGCCTCCTGCCGTCGCCTATCTACAGCGCTCAGACCTCGACTCCAAAATGTCTCATGACGCCTTGTTTGCCTGGGCCCGGAGACCACATTCTCGGCGAAAGGATGTACTACCCCCAGATCGAGCTCATACCCTACAGTAGAGTTCCGTTTGAAGGCCTTCGGGCTCTTTCGCTTTCTATGCTTATGGGGGCGTACGGTGCGTAGTTGAGACGCTACGGTAGACTCCTCCAATACTATACTCACCACTGAAAACCACACCTGAAGGTAAAAAACAGACCCCCTACATACCCCAGTCTGATGTAGGTAGTCTGGGGTTGGATGTCAACGGGTGCATGATGGACGAACTGGCACATTGTACAACCGCAACGACCAAAGAGAAGCCACAGATATTGCAAGAGGCATCAATGTGCAATCCTGGTATAATTCAAATTCCTGAAAACAGTAAGAGACGGAGTGAGCTTAACTCTGCCACCCCCGCCCTTTCCATTTTCATCTAGATCTTATTTTATTTTCAATTTTTCTTTTTCGGACCCGGTCTTATGCAAATGCAATAGCCTGAGACGATTCCCTTCTCGAGGCCACTCAACTACCCTCGGCCTCCGTGTCTTGGTTATGGCCGCGAACAGAGCTCGTCTGCATTGTCCTTCGCCTCGACCTCCCTGACCTTAGCATACCCACTCGCTCGGTTGCATTGCACAAGACCTGGTTGTCCGTTCGTCCTGCTCCGTCCCGCTGAGCCGATCTGATTGCATTGAATCCTTGACTTTCCCAACGGCCGTGTGCAAGCCACGGCACTAGCGACCGTTGAATGAGATCGCCGTTGGGCTCGAACTGGGGTGTCGACTGATATAAAAGGCTGGATCTGGGAAGCAAGAGCCTCTTCAATTTATATTTCGTGATTCTCAAGTTTGACATCTCCCAAGGCTCGAGTCGTACTCTTAACCAGTGTGCGGCATCCCGGTTTTCCTAGCACAGCAGGACAGTTGTGCACAACCTTCGAATCTACTACAGCATATCCACATCGCCACACTCTTACAATACAATGGCCGTCGGACCCCGAGTCTCGAAGGAGGAATTCATGCACGCGCTGAACCTCACTGCGCAGAATCCACAGCACGAGCTGTGGTACCGCGCCATGCGAGTACGTATCTCTATCCCGACTCTATACGCCGCCCTTCTACCCAGATTACAAACACTTCCTCCCCATACACGAACGCAAAAATAACACCCTCAGGACGAAGCAATCATAGTCTACAACCGCTTGAATTCAGACACCTCTCACCTCCTCGACAGCGTGCGCGCCGACCCAACCACCCGCCCCCCATTCTTCTGGCACCACATCCGGCCGGACCACCAGCGCTGGGCAATAATGGAAATCTGGCGTAATGCCAGCCATCTTACACGGCAATTCTTTGACATAGGTGGCACTAATGGCGAGTACGGGCCGAACTGGGTCGCGGGCTGGTTGCTGTATAGTGTGTTTCGGTCGAGGGATGTGAGAAATAATCGCAATCGGCGGAAGGGGGAGAGTAGTGCTATTGCTAATGGTGAGTATTTGCTCTTCGATATTCGATGATTGTTTTAGATCGAGAGCTAATGGGGGTTTCTGGACAGGGAAAAAGCAGGTGGAGGAGACGACGCCGAAGAAAGGATACTACGATCCCGTGCGGAATGGCACGCTGTAATTGTTGATTGTCTTGAATCTAGTTTATTGGGCATGGGAAATGATAGCCCGGTTATTCCAGGCTCTCATATGATGCAAATGATACAAAGGAAACCGAAAAGCGTCATGGACTGTAGAAAGCAGATCGAACCCAGAATGATATCCAACTTGGAAGGTACTCAATCGTCCTCCCCATCCTTACCTTTCTTCTCCCTCTTCGACTCCTCCTTCTCCTCCCGAGTAGACTTCAACGCCTCGGTAACCCTCTCATCCTGCTCATCAGCTCTCTCATTCCACTCAGCATCATACTCGGCCGCAATACTCTTAATCTCCCGCCTCAACGCCTTCCCCTCATCAATCAGATTCTCCCAAAGCTGCAAATCCACATTATGCAACTGATACAGCTTCTTCTGCCGCGCGCTCACCGTAAAGTCCAAAGCCGACTTGTACGAGATCTCCCGATTGTGGTACAAAAACCACAAATATCCACCCATCAGCGTGCTCAAGCTGACCAGGTACGTCACGGGCTCCATGGTATCCCACCCCAGTTCAGTCTCAAACGTCAATTTGTACACGCTATACCACCACACAGACAAGATCCCGAACCCGCCTATCGCGACTCGCTGCGCTCCACGGTGCGCTAGCGTGTCGCATTTATGCTTGACCTCTGCAATCTCTTGGATTCGTCGAGATAGCTTCCGGAGTCGAAGACGAAGGAAATGCGTCCGCTCATCAAACGACGGCACAGTTACCCTAATCTGGCCCAATCCTTCCGGCGCCCCTTCAATCGTGACGATAAATTCCCCCGCGCGCGAAGCGTCCCGGATGAAATCGCCCACTTCGGTGGCTTGGGACCACCGGACGAATCGCTCGGGTTGTCCGTCTAGCGGGTCGAGGCTGGTGTCCGTCTTGCGGGGGTAGCTGTAGACTTCCGCATCTTCTTCGCGGGATCGGCGGCGCTGCACGGGTTTGGTGTTGTTTTCGGGGCTGTTTTTGTCTTGGGAGTCTGGGGCGAGGCCGTCTTCGATTCGCTTGCGGGGTTTGATTGCGTTGTCTTCATGTTGTAGCGCGATGAATGATACTGCGGGTGGCCGGAGTCTTTCTTTTTCGCCTTGGATTGGGGGGATTTCGGATTGGATTAGGCGTTCGAGGTAGGAAAGTGGTTGTTGGGGGTGGACTAGTATCGCGATTGGTTCGATCCCTGGTAGTTGGTTAGTGGTTGTTAAGGGTAGCTGGGAGAGGTCCGATTACCTTTGTCGCCGTGTTTATCGATGGTGGTTAAGGGGATGATCAATTTGAAGAGCCGAGAGGGGGTTGTTAGCATTTTCCCTGTTCCGGTTAGCTAGTGAGCATTTCGCTGGCAACGAGCCCTTACCCTTCGTCATCCCCTCGGACCATTTGGCATCCTGTTGCTCCGTGGATGGTTTCTCCCCGTTGGTACCTAATACTTTCGGTGAAGGTCGGGTGTCTGGCTCATCATCCCTGACTTCGAGCGCCTCGAGGACATCTTCGCTCTTCTCGTTGTCACTGATCTTTTCGATGTAATTTGCTTTCTTAAAGAAGCGAGTCTGGGTCTGTCCTAGCCCTCGAGGAGCTCCGGCACCTGGTCTGGATAACGTCGGAGCAGGGGACAACTGCAACCCAGACGGAGTCTTTCCAAAGCCTCTGCTCGAGAGCAGGTGTAATTGGCGATAACCTGTAGGAGCAATTGTGCCCGACCTGCCAGCTAACGAGTGTACTACAACACCACGGCACACCTGATGCCTCGCTGTTGACACAAGGGGCGCGCACCTCCGTGTCGCGTGACGCATCCTTGAATTGTGTTCTTGATATGTCTTCCACTTGGTGTATGGTCGGTATGGTCGCTATCGTCGCTATTGCAGCACGTGGGAGCTGGAGGTCATATTTGAAGGAAGGGTGAGGGATAAGTGACAAGAGTTCAATTCATGACGCAAAGGCGTTTCAAGGATTTGTGGAGAAGCTGTACAGTAAGCCCACGCGGTGCACTCCACTAGGCCAGTCTTCTCAGCAAATTCTAGGTCCAGGCACAGTCGTATGAACAGCTTCCGATGTCATCCTGTGCTGCCTTGGCTGGATCAATAGCATGACGTCATGTGGCGGATTATGCTGCCGCTGTGGCTGTGTCTTGAGGCTGGTGCGACAGCTTGTGCTTCTTCCGTACCTTTGTCACGCTTGTTCTTTTTTTAATTAAATTTCCAAGTTTGCTGTACTGCTGGGAAATGAAACATTTAAAGAAGCTTACCTATAATGTTGTGCCTTTACTACATTTTTATCATCACAGGTCACCTCTATATTTACCTAAGTCACTGCTCCCAGAGAAAAATCTCAATGCACACTTTATTTTCTATTTATACCAAGGTTCTCTCCTAGGGCCTTGAAATTGACGCGACATCCCACTCAGTCTTGTTACTTACATTCTTCGTATTTAGATGGGTTAGTTAGAATAAGGCATGCACCTGCGACCGGGCAAGCCGCTTTGGTAGTGTTCTAGTGATGAACACTTTGAAGATTCCTATTATTCTAAGCCTAAGGTGTAAATCTATATATCTAGCTATGTCCAAAATAACCCAAGTAGAATACTAATTCGCCAAAAACCACTAGCTAATATGGTTGCCTACTGGGACCCTTGCGCAAGAGTTGGAGTAATGCGGCCAGCGACTTGATCGCATGTACAGATGGTATTGTGATTAAAATGCAAGTACAGGATCTTAAAAGGAAACATCAAGATCAATCTGCATTACTGAAAGCATTGTCTAAAATGCCTTCCCTAGAGATCGCCAAACGGGCATGGGTCCACACTAGGCAGCTGAAAATGAGATCTTGAGAGTCACTAGCTCTAAGAGTATTCAAGAATATTTTTCCACCCTTAATGAGATGTCAGATACTAGTTTCTAAATATGGCATGCAAGATGCTCCCTTAAGAGTTGCCCAGCTTACTGTGGGGCCGCAGTTAGGCACTACAAATTAGAGAAGTAGTACTTGGACAAAGCTAAGTCTTCAACGCCTGAGGACCTTCCTCGCGATTCTCACTGTTTATGAGTTAGTACATCCAATAGAAGTGCTCGGATTACCCCAGCTCTCAACTTTATTCTGTATTGGACGGTGGTGGACATCCGTAGCCTGACAACTTCCCAGAGCTTTCAACTTATATAATGTGGCTGACTGTCCACTACTTTAGAAATGTTTGAATAGATGTTCAAATAGACGTCCAGAAAGACCGTAGGGACTTTTGCAGATGTGCCTGCCCTTGAAAATGGTATCCACCACGCTCGGTCTTCTCGCCCTTGCACTTTCAACCTGCGGAGACACAAGCCCTCTCCGCAAAAGCCATCCTACCGTTGGAGTCGGTCTTCAAATCACGGCTTACGGGGGCAAAGAGAAGGCTCCATTCCAAAGAGCCATTATGCAGTCTGGCAATCCTGCTGCCGATGCTGTAACTGCAAGCAATCTTGCTACCGACCACACGGCTCGGCTGATCCGCACTGTCAACTGCACTGCATCTACCAGTACGGAAGAGCTTGCTTGTCTGAGGAAAGTTCCTCTCAGAAAGCTGCTCTCAGCTGCAGATGAGCTCGAGTATAGCCTCTCTTCATTCGGAATCGGTATTCTCATTCCAACAGCCCCATCGACTTTCATCCCCGATCCCCCCTCGAAGCTTCTGAGATCTGGTCGATTCACACGCAACATTGGCATGATAGCTGGCTGGAACGAAAACGACGCGTCCCTCTTCACTCCATCCACCCTTAATTCGACACTCGGCGTGGTCAGATTGAGATTGATACTGGCCGGATAGGTTTCAGGGGCGACGGAAGAAATATAGTCCATTTCAGACTTGGCAGTTGCTGCAGCCAGAGCAAATCCTGAATTTGCAGATCTTTAACCGTGTACGAAGAAACCATCTGCGGAGCTTCGCTTCGTCGGCCTCTACGATATCAAAACGAACCTGATTTTTCAACGGGGATGGCCAAAAATGGCTCCCTCGGTGAGCGAGGGTGAACGAGGATGGGGCCGCGGCGGCTAGATCATGAGTGGACACGAGGCACGGCCAACACGAGAGAGGTGGAAGTAAGCGCCGTCAAATGAGGCCGTTTCTAGCTGTCCACTCACCGTCTCATTGATTACTGGGGATACATACCATACTCAGTAATTGTGGTTTGTATAGAGTTAAACCACTCCTAAATAACCTTTGGATCTTCCTGTTTTGCTCGTCGGTAGTCGTACCGTCCTGAGAAGCGGGATTTAAGCTCAGGAGGTCTAACGAATTTTGTAACCGAGTTTTGGCCGGATAGATGAAGATCGACACTTTATAGGTAGAAGATTCGCCACTTTCGTACGTGAGCGGGCCTACAAGGGGCTGCTTCCACGTAGATCCATCGATAATATCCACTGCTTAAGCAATTCCTCTTCGATTTGCGTCAATTTATGGCCGTTGGCGCGAGTTTCAGCGCGACTGGTGGTGCCGCGAAATTTAGTATTAAGCGCGGAGTATGGGACTGAATAAGCGCATGCTGCGTCGCGAATTGATGCGATTTGTTTATTTTTTGATAGCTTGGATAGCTAATAAGAGGCGGCCCTTTTGCTCGATGGGTTTTTGGCATGATTAGGAGCGATTGATGGCATTGTGGACGATTAAAGAAGGAAGAGGCGACTGGACACGAAAAAGCGGGTGGGCGGTTAACTAGTCGGTGGTGAATTACGTTAATGAGACGTCGATCACATCATATTCGGCGGATTGTTGTCCACCGGAGCCCAACGTGTGTGGGATCTAGCGATCTCGAGTGTTCGTAAAACTAAGGGAAGGGTGAGCCTGAAAAGCAGCTAGTAAGAAAATACATTGATACAGAAACTCAACTTCAGGTACGCAGACGCATGTGAACGAGGAGCAGCCTTTGGCTAGTCGTCGTTCACATGCTCATCCGTACAGGGGATTCAGGGAATGAGCGATTCTTGCTTACCTCATCAGAAATAGTCTACTTTTCATTCGATAGTTTGAAAGTCTATAAGTTACGAAACAAGCTGAGTGGAAAACCAGAGAAGACTCTTTCAGCAAAGTTCTCAAAGTGGACCTTGGAGCCTAATTAATGAAAATCATTTCGAGCCCCGAGCGAGTATCACGTTTGATCATGGAGTCCCAGCAAATGGGAAAACAGCGAGGCCTACCTTGACAGTTCCAGACTACAACCCTGTCGGATCTTCTCCGCTGATGAAGCTTGCTTCTCGTAGTTCACTTTTAAGGGGGACGGTTACCTTCGTCTCCCTTGATTCCTTGTCACAACAACGTCTTGCGATATCAACCTTTCCACAATTCAGAGCTGCGCCCGCAGCGAACAATCTTTGCTGACCGACACATCGATATAATTTTCAATTTGAGCAGAGACTCATGACAGACAATGCGTCATCTGCTCCCTCTTCTTTTCATCTTAACTGCCTTAGCATCTTTGTCATATGCTTTGGACAGAAATCCTAGCCATCCAATCTTCCCTCAATGCGCCGTATGTTCCAAGACTCTGCTTCCAATTGCATCTAACATTATGCCAGGCAGCCTGTAAGCAGAAAACGCTTTCTCGGTCTGCCACATCATGCTTGGCCACGGATCCCGAGTGTCTCTGTGTCGACGAGGCATACAAGAGCGCTTTTTCTAGCTGTGTCGCGGCGAATTGCACAACAACCAGAGAATTATTAAGTAAAAGCCTCCTGTGAACACACCCGACTTCTTGACTTCTAACTACGACTCCTACAGCGGCAAAATATGTCGCATCCCGCGAGTGCCAGATTCCGATTGTGCAACGGTACCCCGAGGTAGATGCTGGAACTTTGATTCCATTCATTATTGCAAGTATCCTGTTCACGATTAGGATATCTGCCAAATGCTTGCGTCTTGGCGGTGGCTGGGGAGCCGATGATTACACTCTCATTCCGGCATATGTAGGTCGAGGCTTTTTCGCTCTGGTCACTCGCTCATCAAATTCCAGGCTCTAGCCATTGTCATCTTCTGTTTGAATGTTTCAAGTAAGACTCGGAACCACAGAGAATATTCGATTTGTCTCACCGTGTCTAGTGATACACTACGGGTTTGGAAAGAACGTTTGGGATATCTACCCGTTGGACAACATTACCAAGGCCTTTCAGGTTTGTCTCTCAGCCCGGGAAGTTGCATATCTACTAAGCGTTTCCTAGCGCTTTTACGCCTTCGTGTTGGTCTACAAAGCCTTAATATCACTGGCAAAAATCTCCGTTTGTCTTTTTTTGCTACGAATATTCCAGACTCGGACATTCCGCTATATCACTTACGCTATGATAGCGATCAACTCTGCGATCGCCATTTCTTGGATCCTTGTCGACAGCTTCCATTGTGTTCCAGTCCATCTGGCGTGGGACGGGTGGCAACAAAACGAGGAAGGCAAATGCGTTGACTTTATTGCTGCAACGTTCGTAAATGGGTTTGTTAACATCGCAGTGGACGTGGTAATGGTGATTATGCCTGTCTACGAAGTGTTGAAGCTCAATTTATCTCTCCGCAAAAAGCTAGGGGTTGCTGTAATGTTCGCTGCGGGCTTGGTGTAAGTTCTCAGATCCAGTTTCCCATTCCTCGGACATAAACTAATTTGTGGGCAGCCTAACTGCTGTTGGAGTTACTCGAGTCATTATATTCTCTTTGAATAGTTCCATGGCAAACCCCACCTGTGAGTACTTGGGCTTCCTTCATTCGAATGATTTGAGCTCAATCGTATCACTGACAATTTTCCAAGTCGAGATGGAGCCCATAAATCACTGGTCAGTGATTGAATGCCAAATAGCCATTGTTTGTGCATGCCTACCTGCAACCAGAGCATTCGTTGCAAACTTTCTCCCTGGGTTACTTGGTCATCCTGACGAGAGTGGCCGTGGTGGACAAACATATCCTATGAAAGCCTGGCGCTCTACGAAGGACGCAGCCAGTAAGAATTCGGATGTGGAAAGAGGGCATATTTCCAAGAAAGTCACTTACTCAGTGGACACCAGCCCAAGGCAGCAGCCAAGTGGTTCAGATAGTTGCGTCCATCTAGTTGAGACCGAGCGTGAAGCCATTTGAATTTATTTTGGATAGCTTGTGAATAGCTCGTCCCAAGTATGACTTCACCACCTACACTCTTTTTTTTCCCCTTCCCTAGATGCCAATAGACCCTACTGTCGAGCAAGATGGTAACAGTCTTGTAGTGAAGCCCTCGTATAACTAGTGAAGCTTGCAGAATTCCATCAATAAAACGGAAAGTCGACTGTCATGATGGACATGATCGAGGAATACCTCGATCCCATTCTGAGCTTCCCTAAGAGCATCACCAAGAGCCGTGGTAGTGGTACATAACGGGGGACAGAGGCTCTTAAATAGTAGAAAAAAAGGCTTGAGGTGGTCTAGCACGTAACAAAGGGCCTTTCTATTTTTACAATAAACGGCTACACGCTGATGGCAAGGAGGACAGGCCTTGACGATATGCCTGACGGTTTGCCCTGAGTACCCTGAGCGAAGGGTGAGCTGATCCCCGAGCACTCCCCTCGGTGCCCAATTTACGTCACCTAGCGTTGTGGTGTAGTCAAGTCCCGGAAGGACTGGAGAAAATTCATAACTTCGTCATCAGAAAACACTCATGAATCGCGAGCCACGCTAATTGAAAATGAGAACCCTTTCAAATCATCTCAAGTGTCCCACACTGTCGCATATAAATTACCGCTGACCTCCACTATGATGAAAGTTTTCAATCAAATCTCGGAAGCTGTCAATCCACCATCTATGCATCATTAGTCCAGACAGCCATGGAGCCCAATCATCAAAGCATCATCCAGCACAGACACAAATATTCCATCTCATCTATGAAAGCAAAGAAAACACTCGCAAAAGTAACAAAAGAAGTATCATCATAAGCCGTAAAGTCGTAACCCCACATCCCACCCCTACTGCCGCCGCGCATAATCAAGCACTCTAGCAGCCACACTCGGAATACCAACCTGCCCCTCCTGCCCAACATCCAAGCTCGTCATCCTCTCCGGACTGCTCTCCCCACTCCAACTCCCCCCACTACTGACAGAAGTATCAGTATCATCATCGCGGCTCGCCTTGCGTCCCGTGCCAATGGCAACAGGGATACCCTGCACAGCGCCGCCGTGCTTGTGGCCACTCGGGTACATGCCGTCATTGACGGAGAAGTTGCGGCAGATCAGGTACGCGCGCATGGCGGCGTTTTCGCGCGCCAAGGTCTCGGATTCGTGGATTGTGTCCGTTTGATACTCGCGGTTGTTCACCCGCGCTACGCAGGTGTACCCTCCCGTTGTGGCGTAGGCTTCGTAGGTTGGTTCGGGCCAGCGGCGGCGGCGGCAGAGGCCTGTGGAGTGTTAATTGGGTTTCGGGGGCAATTGGAGGGAGGAGATTCAGGAACGGAAGGGCCGTTTGAGCTCACTGTTGGGCTCGGGGCTGGAAGATGCAAATGCAGGAGAGGGATACACACTCGCCAGGTAGAGGATATAGTACATCTTGGACGGATCTGGACCGGTCGAGAAGGGAAGAGGTGCGGTGCCCACTGACGACTTGAGGGCTACCCCGAAAGCATTGAATGGATTGGCTGACCAGCGACGGGAAGGCGGGTAGGGCTGAGGCCGAGGCTGCTGCAGCTACAAGATATGCGGATGGTGATGCCCAACGTTTCGAGTGGCCTGGTTTGCTGGTCCGTTTGCCGTGAGGCTAGACAGGGGGACTTTTGATAAGACGCCAACCGCGGATCTGGATCTTTGGGGCGAAATACGAATGTTGAGAATGAGAGGATGCGAGCGGGACTTTAGTAAAAGCTTGAAGAAGACGGAAGAGGCCACGCCACTGCGAATGCAGAATACACTCCTCGTACAACTGGGAATTTTCCGAGTAATGAAAAAAAAAATCAAGCTATACTCGATTACTGCGGTGGAAACGGGTGGGGCATTTGATACCAAGAGTCATACCGTGAGTTGTCCGTCCCGTGTAGGTACACAATGAAAGAGGCAACGGTTGCAATCCAGACGAAAATCTTTTTTAGCTCGGTGCTTGACGGCCCAGGAGCCACCGGATCCTAGGGTCAAAGACGGCTGAAGGAGACATCCCCCTTCCAATTGCCCTCAAGAGTCAAGAGCAGAAAAAAAGAACGGAATTCCGATACCCACTAATTCTCGGCCCTGAACATGGGTCCGGGGACCTGGAATACCCTGGGTAAGGTATATACCTGCCAGAATAAAGACTGGGTCGTATTAGGGCATGGGCGATGTCATGGATGCGGAACGCAGGGAAGAGATTGGCTCGGGGGCTTGAAAGACCGCAACAGTCTTCGACCCTCTGGGCAATTGGATGTGTCCCCAATTTTTCGGCGGGTTTAAGGCACTGATGCGCTGGCATAGCTGCTTGCCAGTCGAATGGAGCCGAATTGAGGACGCTTTCTTGGGCCCGGCTTTTTGACCCCCTGCAATACGTCGATTTAAAGGAAGAGCTCTGCAGAGTTCCCGGGATCACTCCCCGAAGTCTTCAATACTTCAATTCTTCGGTCCTTCAAGTCGTGCTCAAGTCCGGTCCGGGCTCGAGGGGGAAATTGCCCCGCAGTAGACGCAGAGACCGTAACAGCCCGCTTAGCCCTTGGATCTTCACATCAGACGCGCAGGAATCCACAGAAATCTACGGCCTGAGCGGCGATTGGCGCCAAGGCCCCCATGTTGTGCAGAACGCGTCTGACTTGTGGCCTTTGAGATGCACGCACCCCCCAAAACGATTCGAGACAAAGTTACTCGACAGGCATCTCGGACGCAGTGATGAGTTGGCACTCGGGTGGGGGAATATCGCGGATTTATCTGCTCGACAATGTCTATTACCCTGTTGGGCTTCCTGCAGCTCATCGGTCTGTCCGGCAAACGGTAATCTACGATCGCTCAAGATCTTTGTCACGTAGGATTTCGAAGTATTCTGAAAATGACAATACATGTCCGAGCCCGACGGTGCACTCTTTCAGCCGCCCAGACCGAATTGATCCCTTGCGTCCTGACATTTCGCGTGGCCTTGAGGAACCCTAAATGTCTAGGGCTTTGCTGGTCATTCTTTCGCTGCTCGTCGCTTATTGCTCTGATAACCGAGGGTCCCAGTTCCCTCCCTCTAATACTCTTCTCTTACTCCCTCCATGAGATCGGCTGACATCATGACCACTCGGTCTCAAGCCTCTGGGAAAGGCTCGGCTTCATACCAGAGCCGCATTCTCTCAGCGGCCTGGTGCGGGATGACATACAGCGGGTGAAAAGCCGCTAGCCGGTCGCTCTTTTCAAAAACATTGTCCTCGCGAATCGGCGAGGACTTCCAGGAAAATGCATGGGCAAATTCCTTGCTGGACGAGGCACTCGAGTCAGTGCGATAGTGATTGTGCTGTGTTGCGCTCAAGCCCGTCAGAACGTAGCAGGTGTGGTAAGAATCCGCACTCCTTGGTATCACGGTCAGCGACATCTGCACACCTTTCGGGGATTGGAAGCTACATACTTGCCCGGTTTATCTCGAAGGCCGCCATGCGGAGACTGGCAGCATCCGAGGATATATCGGTCTAGTCCTTCACGGCTAAATAGACTGCCCACTGTTTGCAGGGGAAGACCGGTAGACTGCGGCTTTCCATCAATTGCAGACTGCAGCAGTGGCCAGCATCCTCCCACCCAGTGGCTGTAGCATCCATCTACAAGCTTGTTTGTTCTTCCGGAGAATCCTCCCTCCGGAGCATTCTGCCGAGCAGATAGCCACGATAGAAGCAGGGGCAGGTCCAAACACCTCGAAGGTAGTCAGTGGGGTGGAACCATAGTAATCATCCGAAAGAAGCCCATACCTGGCAATTGTTTCCTCCGGGGGACCTATGATGGACAAACAAGCCAGCGCGCAGAAAGCATATGCTCCATGCGCCTCTACACCGGGGCTACCGGAGATACCCCCTTCAAAGGTTTGGCCTGCACAAAGCCCGTCAGCACAAGACTCCGTAGCACAATGACACAACTTACATCTCGCCAAATAATTTGGAAGATCGTCTGTCAATTTTTGCATTCCCACAGATCGACCTACTGCATCGGACGGCAGGGCCAGGGGCAAGTCCAGAAGCGAGATGATAGTCATGGCGCAATATGCACCGCTGCCATGATGAGAAATTAGAGCCTGGATCCTGCATCACAGGCATGAGCTTGCTTACCGCACGTCCTCTTCCCCACCTTCACAAACGCGAAAACCTCCGTCCGCCTCCTTCAACCGGCCCAGCCATTGCCACCTAGGAAACGGGTCAGACACACGCGCCAAATCCTCGGAGAGACAAAGAGACAACTCACATTGCCTGTCGATCCACCAGGGCAAAGGCTTCTTCGCCCCCAACCATGGCCAGCGAGAGAACGGCCGCATAGCTTCCCGCAAGGTGCGATATTTGGCCATGCCCGCCACCAAAGCCACCGGTGGAGTTCTGCATAGGCCGTAGAGTTTCGATGACGCTGCGATCACATTAGCCTCGACTGTTTTCTTGATAGTGCTCATGGCATCTCATGCGAGCGATGCCGAGGCGTTCCCCGGAGCTGCACGGCTCAGCACACACAAAGAAAAACAAAAATACGATAGATAAGAAAAAGCCACCGACGGGTTCAATCACGAAACAAGCAATGAAACTCACCGTTGACGGAAACGAGTAACATCCTCCCCCAAAAGAGACAGGCCTGCCAGGGCCCAATAGACCATCCACGGCCGGCTGGCATCCAAGGCGACGAAGCCGGCGGGGTAATCTTCCAGGGAATCATAGAGATAGCCTACATGATCGTCACGCTGGAGTGCAGGCACTCCAAATGCATTGAAGGGACCCTTTTGACTCCCGTGGAGGCCCCGGAGAAAGGGGAGGCATTTCTCGAAGGTCGCGTCCTGCAGATCGACCGTCTCCGTCACGAGCGGGTCGCGGATGGGCGGCGGCTGCGTGAACAGGGCTGGGATCCCCGGCCTGGGTGTCTCTTGGCTGGCCATTTTCCCGACCGGATGTGAACTCACGGGGCGCTTCTTCTGGTGCTTCTGTTCCCGTATCTGTGCGGATTGGTTGGTCGACGGGAATCGAACTCGGCGTTTCCCCGCCGTGAGTGGCATGGACGATGACGAGCTTTTTAATCAGAGACACCAGAAAAGAGGGACAAAGAACATCTCCCGAATTCGATGAGATCTTTGGATGGCACTGCCGTTGCTATTGTCTGATTGTCATGGAAGAATCGAGGTATTGTTCTCCCCCACTTTCCTTTTTTTTTTCCCTTTCCCGCCCACAACCCCTCCTTGATCACTGATCCCTGATCCCCAAGGACATGTTGTACATCTCACCCTGCAACTTCATAACGCTCGGTCCAATACGGAATAGTGGTGCCATGACAGCGTGCAGCAGCTATTGAATCCTTGAATCCTCCGCGTGTCAGAGGCAAAGGTCAATTCACAGCCAATGATGACACGCCACCGATTGTGATATATCCAATTTTTTCAGGCTCCTGCACGCGACGGTGGCTGGTGCTGCATTTTAATCTATCGTGCTCCCCCAGTGGCTTGTCGCCCTTGCTTACTGCATGTGCCCCAGGCCTCCGTGCGAGAGAGAGAGAACGGCCCCGAGGCCATGACCTGTCGACTCGTTCTCCAACGCCTCTCCCGAGGAGACGACATTCAAGGTTTGCAACACTGTGCCGATGCTGGTGGATCGTCATATCTCCAACAGGATACAGGAATAGGAATATTCCCGACTGCATGGTCCCCACCAAGCTCCATGAGGTAGGGTGTCCTATAGTAGGAGACTTTGGAATGTACGAATCACGGGCATCGTGCTCATCACTGGGCACGGTGATTGGATCAGATTAGGAAGGACTTGACTATCAAGTTCAAGATCGGGTGTCAGATCGAACCGGAGCACGGGCCTGCCTTATTGCCACGCTTTTCGCTCTCTTTTTTGCCCTCCCTTCGTCCTGTCTCCACTGATCTCCCTTTCCGTGGGCTTCCCGTGTGTCTCGCCGACTGTTCCCACGGTCCTCAACACTACTTGACTCAATAATGGGAAAATGTAAACACTGACCCGAGAGTATCTACGATGTGAGCACCCTCCCTATAGATCGGGATAGCTATGATAAGAAATAAGAATAAGAATCTCATCGTGGGCTACCCGGTCTACCCGGTCCGCATTCCCATGCGAGAGATCATGGGACGTGGGACTTGCGATCCGGACTGCCCTAAGGTAACGTTGAGGGACTAAGTCGGGAATGGGCTAGAAGAAGGCAGGAGAGGCCAAGCGCACAGTACGTGGCAGTAGGGCTTCTCCAATTGCAAGGCACACATCCAGCCAGCCTCTCCACTCTCCACACGATTCTCCCCTAGCGCATCACTTGCTCACCGCTGCTTTGTCCCCCCCACCGCCTCACTCGCAGTCCCCCCATGGCTGTGTGACTCTCTGAAGAAGGCCTTTTCATCCAGGCTGGCCCTTCCTTATTCCCTTCTCCCTCACCTAACATCCACGTTTTGGACATCCAAGACGCCATGTCAAATGTCGATCTACCTAACGACGGTCTCATCGTCGACTACGACTCTAGAGGTTATCTCCAGCAGACATGGTCCGTGCCGGTAGACCAGAATCCCCCGCGGTCTGACGAGAGTCATGATCTCTCGCGCCTTCAAACCAGCGGTCACACCCTGGAACAGTCGGTGGCCCAAGACCACAACTTGATGGTTGACTGGCAATTTCAACAACTACACCACAGCCCACACCAGCACCACCCTCTGCCCTATTCGTCCGAGGACCCGTCATCCGCCCCCCAGTTCGCCTCGAGCTATGGCATGGCCATGCATTCCTCTCCCGTGGATCTCATGTCCGCTCCCCAGGGCCAAATGAGCGCCGGTCTGCTCGATGGACCCTATTTGCCTTTGTCGGCCCCCGTCGGAGATATGGTGCCCTTCACCTATCATGACTTCCAAGCCGATCTGATGACTTTCCCCAGCGGTCTTCCGGATGTCTACCACTCGGCCCCACACCCCGTTTTGGAGAGCAGCTCGCCTACCGACACCTATCTCGAGGTCCGTTCTCTTTCCAGTAGCGACAATGGATGGAGTACGGTCGACCACCGCCGCTCCCTCGACTTTGGATTCCCCGAGCAGGGCGTTTTCGTCAACCCCACCCAGACTCTCCACGACCGCAGTCTCTCGGAGTCTTCCTACTCGACCTCCTACGGCAGTTTTGTTGATATCGCCAACCCCATCAGCTCCCCCAGCTCTGAAACGAATATGGACTTCCCGTACAACCACCACCACCACCACCATGCCTCGTTGAGCCTGTCCGGTACTTCTCCGACAAGCAGCTCCATGATCCCCCGCGCCAACGATGAGCACTCCTCCCTCGGCTCCCGCTCTCCGTCTGCTGTCAGCCCAAGTGCCATGGTTCGCCCCATCCCAGTTCCTATCAAGAAGTCAACATCCCCCACTCGGTCATCCGGATCTCAGTCTTCTGCTTCCCCTCCAAGCCGGAAACCGTCTCGAAAGAGCCCAATTGCCGCCAAGACCGCTGAGACCAAGGTTCGCAAGCAGTCTCAGACCGGCAAGCCCGAGACCGAGAAGCGAGTCGGCAAGCGAAAGGGCCCCCTCAAACCCGACCAGCGCAAGCAGGCCAGTGAGATCCGGAAGCTGCGTGCATGCTTGCGATGCAAGTTCCTCAAGAAGACCTGCGACAAGGGCGAGCCCTGTGCCGGCTGCCAGCCGTCACACGCTCGGTTGTGGCAGGTGCCTTGCACTCGCATCGACATCAAGGAGATTGGGTATTTCATGAAGGACTGGAAGGCCGACTACGAGCGCCACATCTCGATGGGCTTCTCGGTGGGCAACATCAAGGGCTTCTCAGATCAGGAGCGCACGCTCTTCATCACCCACGGCTACGGCCAGATTCTGCCGATCAACGCTCGCGAGGTCTACGTCCGCGACGAGCAGTGCTTCACCGTCGACTGGGTCGAAACGATGCACCGCGAGCCGACGCAGTACGAAGTCGAGACTGCCAAACTCTCCGCTGGTATGGAGGGCATCTCGCACGCTATGTTGTCTGATTACCTGGACCGTCACATCGACGGCAACGGCACTTTTGAGAAGTTCGTTGACGACTACTTTGACGGCACTCCGTTCCTGACGCAGATGCTCAAGACCGCCTTCCGCTATTACTACCGCACCAAGCTGCCCGTGATTCGGAAGGCGCTGAAGTTGATCATTGCCTACAACCTGACCCTGCACGTTACCATGGTCGAGGGGCTGGGTGACGAGGACGGGTTCCTTGGTCAGATTCAGGAGCCGGGCTCTAAATACCGTGGCAAGACCATGGCCCCCGTAATGATCAACTTCCAGATCAAGTGCGCTATGGCGAGTATGTGGCGTGAGCTCCAGAAGGATGTTCTGGAAGAGCTTTCGGCGCTGTACTCTAGTGTGTACAGCGGTGACAAGCTCAAGAACTGGCCGACCATCTTCATCCTGGCTTCCATCTTGTTGGCTGTCTGGGAGGAAATGCAGTTCGACTCCGCCTACCGCACGCCGGACCAGGCCGCCGTTGACAAGTTCTGCACCGATATGGAGACCACCCCCGTTGGCGTCATTGTCGGCCTGTTCCAGGCCATCTCGCAGAAGCTGCCTCCCTTCACCGAATGGGACTCGCAGAAGCACCACCAGCTGCTGTACTCCAACCCCGATGTTTGCAACACCATGACCGAGGTCCGCCAGCACGTTGAACAACACGGTAAGAAATGAAGCAACCATATGATCCTATGAACCAATCACTGACGTCTCTCACAGAGAGCTATCTTCGCAGCCGCTCAAATACCAAGTTCAACCGCAGCGACTTCGACTGCCTCTCCAACAAGTTTGTCTCCCGACTTGTGATTCGCGCCAACTAGAGACGACCAGATGATGCGCATGCGCATGATGACGACCATGTTTATCCACGACCACTGTGTTTCCCGCAGCGAGTTTTTCCAATCCAGCCAGTTTTTGCTTTCCCGCTTCCCTCACGCCCTGGATGAAAAGAAATTACGCCCAAGTTCCGTCGTGACGATGCGCGAGCGTGTCTTTTCCGCTCTTTATGACCACTCTCCCGGCGGGAAGCCTGCTAAGTGATTTGTGTTTTTTTATTTATTTTATTTTTGCATTGGTTCCAGAGAACCGACTGTCTTTTTTCAGCCATACTGTCTTTTATTTCCTAGCCATTTGTCTTTTGTGGTATACCTTCTCGCATAGCTTTCCAGCGATGAACGAGGATCACGAACGTTATGACCTGTGTACGGCCGAGTGTGTTGTTGATTTTGTTTCGTTTCTCCTGCGGCAGCCGCCCCCCGCCTGGGCTGAAAGCAACCGTGTCGCATTCCTTCTTTGATCGATCGCAATGTTTTTTATTCCGGAGTGCCGAGGAAAACGGCGTCCATCAAGGGTGGGGTTCTCCGTCTTTGCAAACCGCGGGATCGTGTCTATATAGCTTTTATGCATATCAGTTGAAAGTTCTATCCCTTGTATACATCGGACACGGTAAACAGCGCAGATCGGGCCTCCGATGCCGGATCCGGCATCACCTGACTTCCACGTGATGATGTCACATGACCGTCGCTATACTTAGTCGCTATCAGGATCGTAGGGGGGCGCAGTCCCACTGGGTTACCGCTCTCAGCCCCGTTTCCCGAGTACCTCGATGGCGCTAGGGACCCATTTCGGGTTCCACCCCCTCTTTTCGCGATAAGCCCTCACACGTCATCGCCATTCCAGCGTCACCTTCCCGGTTACTTATCTAGTGTAGCGTAAAGGCAAATGGCGAAGGCTGGGGTGGCGGGATGTCAAACGTAAAAACCTGACTTTTCAAAGTCGGATAAACTTTGTTTAGCGCAGGAACCGAGACCAGCAGTTGGCGCCTACTGGTGGCGTCAATGACCGTGCCTCTCTTGACTCATCCGGCACGCGGCATCTCTAAGGTTCCAGTCGTTTCCCGTTTATCGTCTCTGACTAAGACTGTTCGCCCCCTCTCCTACATAAAACCTCCCCCTCTCTTCCGGCTTTCTCCTTTCCCTTTCCCAACCTCTCAGCGTCCCTTCTGCGCATCCCCCTTTTCTTACTATCCGCACGTACGACACTCTCTGAATCACTTCTGCCATCATGCAGATCTTCGTGAAGACCCGTGAGTTTATTCCTCCCCCGTGGCTGCATCCGCATCTTGGATCGCGCCATCGCCACCCAACTCGTCTCTAACAAATTTTTCAGTTACCGGCAAGACCATCACCCTTGAGGTCGAGTCCAGCGACACTATCGACAACGTCAAGTCTAAGATCCAGGACAAGGAGGGCATCCCTCCTGACCAGCAGCGTCTTATCTTCGCTGGTAAGCAGCTGGAGGATGGCCGCACTCTCTCCGACTACAACATCCAGAAGGAGTCCACCCTTCACTTGGTTCTGCGCCTGCGTGGTGGCATGCAGATCTGTACGTTCCCTTTTCACCGCCACTCCATGATCCCCCTACTAACCTCGCCACAGTCGTCAAGACCCTGACTGGCAAGACCATCACTCTTGAGGTTGAGTCCTCCGACACCATCGACAATGTCAAGTCCAAGATCCAGGACAAGGAGGGCATCCCTCCTGACCAGCAGCGTCTGATCTTCGCTGGCAAGCAACTTGAAGACGGCCGCACTCTTTCCGACTACAACATCCAGAAGGAATCCACCCTTCATTTGGTCCTGCGCCTGCGTGGTGGTATGCAAATCTTCGTCAAGACCCTCACCGGCAAGACCATCACCCTGGAGGTGGAGTCTTCCGACACCATCGACAACGTAAAGAGCAAGATCCAAGATAAGGAGGGCATTCCCCCGGACCAGCAACGTCTCATTTTCGCCGGCAAGCAACTCGAAGATGGCCGCACACTCTCAGACTACAACATTCAAAAGGAATCCACCCTCCACCTTGTCCTTCGTCTCCGCGGTGGTATGCAGATTTTCGTCAAGACCCTGACTGGAAAGACCATCACGCTCGAAGTTGAGTCCTCTGATACCATCGACAATGTGAAGTCCAAGATCCAGGATAAGGAGGGTATCCCCCCTGACCAGCAGCGTCTCATCTTCGCTGGTAAGCAGCTGGAGGACGGTCGCACTCTGTCCGATTACAACATCCAGAAGGAGTCTACCCTCCACCTGGTCCTCCGTCTTCGTGGCGGACAGTAATCGTTGATGTTCTTTCGCTTCCGATTTACGACTTCCTTCGAGACTGCGATGGGTCCTGGACCTGCATGGCGTTCGGTCGGTTTTGAAGCTATGGCTTCTTTCCTTTTGTGGTTTTTCAATGGGCATTATTCTTTCCTTTCTGGCCCTTGAGGCTCCATAGTTTCTATCTATGAATTGAACGTGGCTCATTTGCCGTTCTCTACTTCTTCCTTTGTTGTAGAAACTTGGTTATTCCCGTAGCTTCGTGGCGATAATGAATTCTACTTTGAACAGTTCCCAGTCTGTCATAGTACCAAGTCCTCGCCTACTGATCACCGATTAAGCATGCACCTTGGCCTCTGTGCCAGTATATCTAGTTAAGTCAATCAGGGCAAGCCCCGTCAACAAAATTCTTCATGGTAGCCTTTTTTATAGCAACCTGGATCACTTCTTTGATGAGCTACATTGCCAATACTTTAATCCCCCTTAGCCCATGAAGAGTATAGTAGCCGACAAGATAGGCTTCTAAGTGATTCATTCACACGCATCGATTCTTTCCCAGCACCACAGTGGGACCACTAGTCTATTTGGATTAAGGGTAGATGTATGCAATCTAGGCAGTATTAAGAGCGAAACAATATCAAAAACTCTGCAAATTACGTCTATTTTCAGTAGTGGCAACACGTACTTTAAAGTGGCGTCAAATAATGTAAAAAATCTCAACAACGGAATCCGGGGCGCTTACTCATCACGCCTTATCGCGAAATCAACCTGACGGCATCAGAATCTCGTGCTCAAACATAGGATGTGAGCCATCGCCCGGGATGCCCGCTTACTTCTACCACCTAAGACTTGAAGTCCTGAACAGATCACAAACCTCTTCACTGGCCCTGGAATCCGCATGGGAAGCGCTCCTCCCGTTCCAGAAGCGATCCCGGCCCTCGAGCTCCAGCCCTCCATCAGATCCACAAAGCAGCAGCCAAACCTCGAGCAAAGAGCTCACACTTGAACGACGGCCGAAACATCTGAACAATCCATCCGCCATCTCCTATAACCCCTCACGAACCACAAAGGACATACAGACCGACATCCGCTCCGGCGCCATCGTCATCGAGTGCATCGACATGGTGGCGCCAGAAGATGGCCCTGCGAAACGCACCCCAAAGCGCGGTAGCGCCCCAAACACAGATGACAATCTCGTCGCAGCAGGAATCGGTACCGATATCTTAGGCGGTCTGCGCACCAAGGGCCGGTACATCCCACTCGACCAGAAAGTTGCCGATAGTGTCTTCGGTGTCGTGCATTTGTATCGCGACTCGAACGAATCGCCCTATCTCGCCGGTAACGATGACGACTACCCGACATACCTCAAGGGTTCTGCTGCCGCCGCGCGGCATCCCGGTGGACAACCGTCTAGCCTACAGCCGTTAATGAGCGGGGCTAGTACAGGGCAGGCTCGCAGTCGGGGTATGGAAGCAGCGTATCCGTTTCCTGTCACGGCATCTGCGTCGGCCGAGGAAGAGGATTACACCACGTTGTGCATTCTAGCGGTCCCGTCTTATCTGTCGCCGTCGGACTTTTTGGGGTTTGTGGGTGAGAAGACGATGGATTGTGTTAGTCATTTTCGAATGATTAGGACGTCCAGGGCGAATCGGTATATGGTGTTGCTCAAGTTTCGCAGTGGGAGGAGGGCGAAAGAGTGGCAGAAGGAGTGGAATGGGAAGGTTTTCAACAGCATGGAGGTATGTTTGTATCCTGGGTCTATGGATTTGGGAGCCGAGCTGACATAACTACGTACAGCCTGAGACATGCCATGTCGTCTTTGTCAAATCAGTCGAGATACAGGTTGTCGAGCCTGGCTCTCCATCTGCATTTTCTCCGAACGAGTCATCTGCTGGACAAGCAACGCTTTCCGGTAAACCACTGGCGCCGCCAACACCGGCACTGATCGAGCTACCGACATGCCCCGTCTGTCTCGAGCGAATGGACGAGACGACGGGCCTATTAACAATCATCTGCCAGCACGTTTTTCACTGCACATGCCTCCAAAAATGGAAAGGCAGCGGCTGTCCCGTTTGCCGCTACACCCAAGATGACTTCCGCAAAAGCGGAATGGCCACGGACTCCGACGAGGTCCCAGCCGAGTGCGCTGTTTGCCACTCAGAAGAGAACCTTTGGGCCTGCCTAATCTGCGGTACTGTAGGCTGCGGCCGCTATGATGGTGCACACGCATTTGACCACTGGAAAGAGACCGCGCACGCCTTCTCTATGGATCTTAACTCCCAGCGCGTATGGGACTACGTCGGCGACGCGTACGTGCACCGCATCATCCAGAGCAAATCCGACGGTAAGCTCGTCGAGCTTCCTGCAGCAGACCACAGCGCCCTCGATCCACCCGACTGGGGTGATGCCGTGCCGCGTGAGAAACTCGAGAACATGAGCGTCGAGTACACACACCTCCTCACCAGCCAACTGGAAAGTCAGCGCGCGTACTTTGAAGAGGTCGTCGAGCGCGCAGCCGACAAGGCATCACAGGCTAGTGCAGCAGCCGCGGCTGCCGAAGAAGCAGCGAGGGCCGCCTCGGCCCGTCTCGTCGAGGTGCAGACGGAACTCGATACCCTTTCCTCAGAAACGATACCTAGCCTCGAGCGCGATCGCGCTCGACTAGAGAAGCGCGCTGATAAATTCGAGTCCATGGCTCGTGCTATGGAGAAGGATTATCGAGAGGAAAAGACCATGAACCAAAGTCTTATGGAAAGACTTGAGATCCTCACCCTTGAGAATGGGACGCTCAAGGCTGAAAAGACGGATCTTGAGGAGCAGAATCGCGATCTTACTTTCTTTATTAGTGGGAGTCAGCGGCTGCAGGGGCAGAGTGATGATATTGTACAGGGTACCGTGAGTGTTCCTGAGCCTGAGGTTAAGAAGAAGAATAATAAAGGGAAGGGCAGGAAGTAGGGCCCGGCTGCATTTTGACTCTTCTTGCGATGTATGAGTATCCTTTATCATGACTGAATGACTGGAATGAACTCCGAAATTATTCGACGCTTTTTCTCTTATATTATACTTGGTTTCGATAGTTACTACAGCCTTCGATAAGCACTCCTGGGATTGCGTTTTTTCACGCCGCTATGTTCAGGCCCAAACCGTCTACCATATTGCCTCCAGTCCGAGGGCCCATAATTGATCTGAATTCTGGTCAATTGTCTGTGCAGTTGTAATACGTTGGAAGACCCAGGGATGCTGGAGATTGCAGTGGGAAGCGTGGGAATAGGGGGCGTTGAAGGCGTTATTTATTTCTATACCATACTATCCAGGCAAAGGCTAGTTTTTAAATAAGAATGTTTCATTCGAGGCGTATATCGACCAGGATCACTTCTGAATATGCACTTGTGCCTGTACCTGAGCACCGTACAGACGTCATACAGGAAGATACGGCCCAGATGCGTGGGGCAGACCCATCAGTACCAGGCGGATACGGTACCTTTGGCCCCTGCGGGAGATAGCTTCTCTTCCTTGAACTGGCTTCATCGTCCAAACCCGAACCCAGACCGAGGAACCTCACGATCCCTGACTCGACCCCCGACGTCAGCTGATCATGACATCCGCATCTACCTCACTATCTCCTCAATAAACCTCACGCGCTCATCCCCTCGCCCCGGACACGATGTGGCGGGATCGCACCAACCTGTACGTATCCCCAACAGCTACGTCGACCTTTCAAGATCCTAACCAAATGCGCCCGCAACCAGCTACATATCCTACCGACAGTCTTTCGCACACCACCCCTCCAAAAAGCCACGTTTTCTCGGCCAGTCCAATGGCTTCGAGCCCTCCGCGCAGCCGGAGGAAAGCCGGCGTCTGATCTCCGAAGGCGGCTTCGACGATGACGGTGACATGGTGATTGAAATGGACTTGCTTCCCCCGCGCTGGGTTGACGTCCAAGAAGAAGTTTCCGAGCACCTAGCGAATATCGCGCAGAAGTCCTCCCAGCTGGATAAGCTGCATCAGAAGCACCTACTCCCCGGGTTCGGCGATGAGGATCTCCGGAGACAGGACGAGGGCGTGATTGAGCGGCTTACGCAGGAGATTACTCGCAGCTTCCATGACTGCCAGAGGGCCATTAAGCGGATCGAGACTATGGTGCGCGACTCGAAGGAGCAGGGCGGAGTAACCAATGGCGAGGAGACGATGGCGAAGAATATCCAGATTTCCCTTGCGGCGAGAGTGCAGGAGGCGAGTGCTCGGTTCCGAAAGAAGCAAAGCACGTACCTGAAGAGTACGATTCGTCCCTTTTCCAAGCCCGTTTCAATCCAGCATATGGAGAACTTGAGCTAATCAGTATGTGCCGAGCAGAACTACGGGACTTGGAAGGATTCTCCACGCCATTCGACCGGGCACCGACCCCAGTCCAAAACCCATATACAGATCCCTCCTTGATGGAATCCGACGCGGACAAGTCATTCTCGCAGACCATGTTACAGCAGACGTCCCAACGGAAAACCGGGCAGAACGATGCGGCCATTGCGCAGCGCGAGCGCGAGATCAACGATATCGCAAAGGGAATCATCGAGCTATCAGACATATTCCGCGAATTACAATCAATGATCATCGACCAGGGAACCATGCTGGACCGTATAGACTACAACGTGGAAAGAATGGGCACAGAGGTGAAATCCGCCGACAAGGAACTTAAAGTGGTACGTTACCACCCTCCATATATTCGAATATTCTCGAGATAATAACTTCCGCCAGGCTACAAACTACCAACGACGTACCACCAAGCGCAAAGTAATGATCCTATTAGCGCTGGTGGTTGTTGGACTGATTATTGTTCTGGTCGTGAAACCTAAACGGTCTAGTGCTCCACCTCCTCCTGCAGATGAGTCCTCGAACAATATTCGGTCTTTACTGGCGTCGGAAGACCGTGAGAGGAGACATAGTTTGTCCAGCCGGTTTGCTCGGGACCGGTGGATGGATCCGGATATACTTCGATGATTTCTTTTCTTGCGCGCATACCCCTGGAACATAGTTAATACGAATGGTTGAAGACCTTGTCTATGTTGAGTTATACGATTCGTCGATATGTATTATAAGCGTACAAAGCACAAGGTCAAAGAAATAGAAAAGTCCACGGGTCCATCAAGTTCTCTGGAGAGCTTTGATGAATGGCAATTGGCCGATTACAAGATAGCGCGAATAGCAGTCCATTTTGTATTCCATTAAATCATTAGCTTAGAATACCTAGGTATCATTTGATGGTATTCGCATTCAATAAGCCCAAACTTGGAGGCGAGAATCACGTCATATGGCGGACGGTTCAGAGTACAGGCGCAAATAAGAATCGAAAACACATGTCAAGCAGCTCCCACTACTTCCCCTGCGACGCCAGCAGCGCCGCCACATCATCATCCAGGTCTCCACCCGCAAACTGCGAATAATCCTCCTCGTCATGGGTGGTCTTGCGCCGCTTTGCGCCTGATCCATGCGCACCGAGATCGAAGTCATTGCCACCGCCAGGAGAGAGGCTGGATGGATCAGGGAATGCAGAGCCGTCGTCGGGCTGACCAATGTCGGGCAGAGAGAATGCTCCAGGGAGAGGCTCTTCTGGCTCGTCCGTGAATGGACCGTGGGTGGCATGCGACGGCTCAGGCTTCGGTGATCCCACGGGCGTGATGGCCTCGACTGGAGGAGGAGTCAATGCTTCGACCTGGGGTCGGCCTGCGTCCTCGCTTTGAGCGCTCGCGTAGTGTGCACCGGATGTATCATCGGTACTGCCGCCCATAATCGCATCTTCGACTTCGCGCTTCTTCGAGTCGATCTCAGTTTTTCTCTCGGCAAGCTGCGAGGCGAGAGATTCTTCCTTGCTCAACTCGGAGCGGTTAGTCGCGAGGAGCTTCTCGAGTCCGTCGATCAGCGCGCGACGTGACTTGATTACCTCTGAGACTGAGCTTTCGGCGCTGGCTAGGGTCTTCAAGAGTTGACTGAGGCGCGCGGCCTGAACCGGAGGTGGGGGCTGCTGAGAGTGAGGGTCATGCATCTTCTCGTATTCAGTAGTTGCAGTCTTCGCTGCAGTGTTGGAAGCCATGGCCGCTTTAGTGACGGCGACTTGGATAGGGACCAGCGGCTGGAGCTCGGAGGGCGTAGATCCCGCAGAGGAATCCTTGAAGAAAGAGCCGCCGAGGGTTTGTTTCTGGGTAGTGGAGAGGTGTTTCAATTTCGCGACCATTTCTGGTATACCGTCAGTGTCAAGCGCCAGGCATACGCAGTGCAAGGAGTTTACTAACCGTCATGCAGAGCGCTCAGAGGTTCCGAGACAGGTGCGTCGAAGATCTTACGGTCTAACAAGGCGAATATGGTATGGTTTAACTTCGCCATGATATCTTTCGACGCTCCTTGGTATGCGGTTCTCATGGCATCCACGATGATCTGGTAGCTTGTCAGTTTACGCCTGTGCGCGCGGGAGCAGTAGCATGCAACTGACCGGCGAGAATGCAACCACGAACTCGTCTCTTCCTCGTCTCTTCGATTGCTGAACAACCTCTGTTGTATTATTAGGCAATGAAGCGAAACCAAGCCTGGGGTGTATCATATTCCGTACCGTTTGCCAGGTAGATCAGAATGAGTCGTCTAGGAGGCTGGGCGTCGCGAAACCTCTGGGACCAGACCTGCACAATCTTTTCGGCGTGGCGCCTATGAAAATGAAGCGTCTAAGTCAGCGTCCTGTCAATGCGACGGAGGAACGGGAGTGAGTATACCGATGAAACATGACCCATTGAGAAACAGTGACGATGTTGACCTGGTCGTCATGAAGAGCCGACAGCTTGGCATTAACGGCATCATCTGTGTAGGACATGATGAATTGACCGGAAGAAAGAGACGGTGGCTTGTAGAAAGTCTAGGAGTGAGAGGTCGAATCGCGAATCGCAATCGGGGAGTAGGAGGCTGAGAGGAACTGAGTAAGTGAACCTGGTGAACAGGCAGTGAGAGAGACCAAAATAGGTCAAGGCGAACCGGACCAGGTCACAAAAATGGCAAAGAAGACCAGATTCGGAGAGGCAACAACGGAGGAGCGCGAAGTTGAAGCTGTCACCTCGCTGAAACCACAAGCTGCTCACCGCCCTAAGGTGGCAGTATACGGGGCTCCGAGCGTTGAGACGGCAACAACTGTCAACTACTTGCTACTCTGAGCTCTCTTCACCTCTCTCTTCATCCTTTAAATTCCCGGGGTCTCTTGATTGTGACCTTGTACTGCTTCTGAACAATACGCACATACACAAAATCACAGCATGGCCGACCGTTTCCCCTCCCTGGAGGACTTCTCTGAGGGTAAGATCCACCCGCTTGCAGCCCCGAGCCCGTCCGCGCAGTCAATACTAACAACATCCCTTTAGGCCAGACCGAAGTCGTTGAGAAGGTCGGTGGAGATGATGATTTTCTGGCCCGTGAGCGCGCCGCTCTCGGCGAAGATGCGGACCAATTCGCGACCCCTCAAGACAATGTAGCTGAGGGGGTAGAGGGGGGCGACGACCTATTGGGCGGCGATGACATCCCCGCGGAGGAGCTTGGACAATTTGAGTCCTCTTTCCCATCAGTTGAAACGCAAGCACAGAATGAGGTATGAATTGGCTCTGGGACAATGTTCCGAGTGCGTGTTTTGCTGACCTGTGTGTTTCCGTAGCGCGTTGCCCCCGGCGGTACAATCACCGGCTCGGGCTCCCCCTTCCCTTCTTCCGGATACGTGAACCCCCAGGAAACCGAAGCAGAGCCAGAGCCTGTTCGGTAAGCACATTCAACGGTCCCAAGGGGACAGGCGCAAGTCGTCTACCGCGAGCCTTGGGCTACCCCCACAGCCCACATCATCCGGCTAACATCTACTTTCCACTGATATAGGGAATGGCGTGAGAAGCGGGACGCCGAGATTGCGCGCCGCGCAGAGATCTCTAACGAGAAGAAGGCGGCAACCGTGAAGAAGGCCCAGGAGGACATTGACGACTTCTACGTTTCATACAACAACAAGGCAGACAAACACCGTGCCCAGACCAAGACCGAGGCCGAACAGTTCCTGGCCAGTCGCGAGGACACCTCTGCCGGAGGCACCAGCTGGGAGCGCATTGCCAAGCTCGTCGATGTGTCTGGCAAGGGCGCTATTGGCGGCGGCAGTGGCTCGGGCAAGGAGCGTTTCCGCGAGATGTTGATCGACTTGCGGAAGGACCAGGAAGCCCCGGGTGCCAGCGGGATCTAGGTTGGTCTACTTCACGGCTATGGTCATCGTTGATAACTGGGCGATTGCGAGGCGACTGGTTTCCCAGGGATCATGCTCTTTAGCTTCCAAACATCATGCTTCAGTCGCCTAGCTTAGAGGCGTTTTGCCTTGTTTCTCCATTTTCTTTTCCACTCCATGCAGCGAGGTCTTCAGGGGGATTTGTGTAATTTAAGTATTTCAGACTGGTGGCATCGTTAATACCAAGGAATTCTCATGAATGCTAAGTATCGAGCAAGAGGTCGACCACTGCTTTAACTGGGGAAGGCGTAGTATCTAGCAACGGATCAGCTCCGAAACGGTGTTGAGTCGCGAAGATACCTATGATCGCGATACAACTTGACAGTGGCAACATCTAGGAGCGAGGATATCTCCTTCAGTTTCTGCTAGCCAGCTTTTCTGTACAAAGTAAAGATGTCATCGATCAAAACATCAATGCATTCGTTCATCTCATCGGCATTTTATAATTCCCATCGATCAAAACATCAATGCATTCGTTCATCTCATCGGCATTTTATAATTCCCATCCACAATTATTTTCAATCCAACTCGGTCACATCACCACCGGGCTCTCCAACTTCCTGGATCTCCTCAAGCTTGCCTTCTGCCTCAATCTCAGCAATCTTCTTTCGGCCCTCTTCCGTGGTTCCATCAATAATTCCCTCCTCCAGACTGAGCATACCCCCATTACCAAGCTGTTCGACGACAACCTCGGCTTCCTCGACAGACATGTTGCCTAGCACCTTGTTCACTTCGTCCAAAGACTCGGTTGCAAGTGCCTTTTGCAAGTCTGGGGAGAAAGACTCGAAAACCTTGCGCGCCTCAATTTCGGTGGGATCCTGGCTTCCTGCCGCGGGGATGTTGATGGTAATCTTAGTGTTGGGATCAACTGCGTGCAGCTGAATTTGCTCGACGCCGGCAGGGTCGTTGCCAGTCTCTTTGCTGAGCTCGGCTGAGCGGGTCTTGATTCGATTGTAGGTGTCCCTCACGTCGTTGTTGAACAGTTCGTATGCGCGGTGGTCCTTCGTTGTGATGCTACAGAATCGAGGTTAGTTAAGTCTTGACGGTTACGCAATTGGTGAAAACATACCGGCTGAAGAAAAGTTTGATGCCGTCAGGGCCAAGAGAACGGCAGTATTGCAAGAGTAGGCCCTGGTGAACACAATGGCGAGCATAGTCCTCCTTGCCCTTCATTTGACTGTTGAAGGCCTCAACCAAAAGGCCGTCTGTTTCCTTTTCGGCCACAATCTGCGGGTTCTCAGAGATAAACTGCAGATAGGCGCTGTAGTCATTGGGTTTGAGTTGTGCGAACTTCTTTGCCAGTGGACTGATTTCGACATTCGCGGGGTCGTCGTCATCGCCTTCGTCGTCGTTTGCAGCATTGCTGGCAGAGCTGCCTGCACCGGGGTTCAGCAGTTCAACCTCTGTCTGTTTGGCAGGCGCAGCCTTAGCCTTGGCCTTCTCAGCGGCCTTGGAAACATGGGATTGGTTGAAGCCCTCGTGCAGCTGATCACTAGTAATCTTGCTGCCCTCCTCCTTCTCGAGCTGGGCAAGTCTCTCAAACAATTGTGTTTGCAGACCTTGCACCTTGTCCTTGTGTGCCTGCACGCCTTGGATGTATGCCTTAAAAAGGTTGTCGGGCTTCGAGTCCTCAAATTCCTTCTTGACCTGGTCCACCAGAGAGCTCATCATTTGCGAGTACTTCGGTTGTTCGGGCTCGTTCTGGTAGATGCCCTCCGGGGGTGTGGGCGCCTGGTCCTCCGCGGGGTCGCTGGCAAACTCCATGATGGTCTGGAAAATAAACTCATCGGGGGAGGCGGAAGAGCCCTCATGCTTCTTGAGAGACTCGAGCAGCTTGTCGATGCGGGTCAGCAGACCGTCGTTGATGATGCGCTCATACTTCAGTGTCTTGATATCGTGGCGGCGCTGCTCTCGTTGCTGATGGATTTGAGCCTGCTTGGCACGGATGAAAGACCGCTTGTCGACATTGGGATGAACTTCGATATCGGAATCATCAGACAGTTCCAGCTGGTCCCACTTGCTGTAATCGAGAACCATCTTGGCTTATGTCGCGAGTATCGCGACAGCTTAGGTGGGGTGGGGTATAGGCGTGATGCAAGAAATGTGGGAGGTTGCCAAAGGCGCAGTATGAAAAGGGCACCTATGGTCTCTGGAATATGTCGAAAATAGAGTAAACTGGTCACAACTGTTCAGGATCAAACAATGAGAGAAACCAGGAGGTGTAAAAACAAAAGCATCCATAGCTCTCGACCAGCTTCCATGGGCGGTGGGCGACGGCAGAATCGGAGATCGAATTGCCGACGAACTTGGCAGCGATCTCACTTCTCCACATGCTTCGGTGTTGAGTTTCATAGAGCTGGCGCCTACCATTCTGTTCATATAATGGCCTTCCCCGAATCTTGACCTTGAAAATTTTGCGCACACCATTGAGAGCGTACCGACATTGAGAGTCTGATCCATCTCCGAAGATGCGCAGTCTCCGGCTGCCGGCATGGGCACCGGGCGTCAGCCCTCGGCCGATTTCAAGACCGCAGAGCGCCGTGCTGCAAGACTTGTTTCCGCGTGCAACCCGATCTTTCTTCCGAGCTGGCGACTACAATGGCGCCGGTCGACTGTACTCAACCGCCTCCGGGACCCTTCGCAGCCGCGGCGTCAGCCTCCGTTCGGCCGAGGTTTCTCTCTTGCTTCGCCAGAATAGGACCCAATACAGCCCGTTTACGTCTCGCATTGTCTCCCAAACACGCCTGTTATGTTCAACACCGCGCCTGCTGGAAGCGAAACCGCCTACGTCGTCTCCGAATACCCCCGAACCCACCAACCGCCCCGATCCGGAAAAGGAGGAGGAACCTGACAAAGGCTTTGAACTGTCCGAGCGAGCAGCGCAAGCCGCACAGGTTAATCTGCGGGCCAAATTGGCCAAGGATGGTGCGTCGGGAAAGAAGTCTGGTTTCGCGGAAATCTGGCGACTGTTCAAGATTGCGCGCCCCGAAGCCAAATGGCTTGGATTCGCATTCTTCTTCTTGCTGATCTCCTCATCCATCACGATGTCAATTCCCTTTTCGATCGGTAAGATCATGGACACGGCGACCAAGAGCGCAGAGGAGGGTGGCAACCAGTTGTTTGGCTTGAGCCTCCCCATGTTCTACAGCGCTCTGGGTGGAATCCTTCTTATCGGCGCAAGTGCCAACTACGGTCGTATCATCATTCTCCGCATCGTGGGTGAGCGCATTGTCGCGAGATTGCGCTCTAAGCTGTTCCGCCAGACATTTGTGCAGGATGCCGAGTTCTTTGATGCCAACCGGGTTGGTGATCTAATCTCCCGTCTCAGCTCTGACACCATCATTGTGGGCAAGAGTATCACGCAGAACCTGTCAGATGGTCTCCGTGCTGGTGTCAGTGGTGCGGCTGGTTTCGGACTTATGGCCTATACCAGTTTGAAACTGTCCAGTATCTTGGCTTTGTTGCTTCCGCCAATTGGTCTGGGTGCTCTCTTCTATGGACGAGCAATTCGGAATCTCAGTCGCCAGATTCAAAAGAATTTGGGATCGCTCACCAAGATTGCCGAGGAACGCCTGGGCAACGTGAAGACGAGTCAGTCTTTTGCGGGTGAGAT
The DNA here is from genome assembly GCA_027569585.1 of Penicillium silybi. NCBI lineage: Eukaryota > Fungi > Ascomycota > Eurotiomycetes > Eurotiales > Aspergillaceae > Penicillium > Penicillium silybi. The sequence continues at coordinate 95,897 of JAPDFI010000049.1, forward strand.
TCTTGAAGTCAACCGGTACAATAAGCAAGTACGCAAGATTTTCGACCTCGGAAAGAAGGAGTCTTTGATCAGCGCGACGTTCTTCAGCACGGTTAGTACCTACCCTTGCCACCACGGCTTTTTCAGATTGCTTACTGACAGCTACTAGACTGGATTGATGGGCAATATGACGATTTTGAGTCTGCTCTATGTCGGAGGCGGCATGGTCCAATCCGGTGCCATCAGCATCGGAGAGTTGACCTCGTTCTTGATGTACACTGCTTATGCTGGCTCCAGCATGTTCGGCCTTTCGAGCTTCTACTCCGAGCTGATGAAAGGAGTTGGCGCTGCAAGCCGGCTCTTCGAGCTGCAGGACCGCCAGCCGACCATCCATCCGACCAAGGGTCTGAAGGTGGAGTCTGCGCGAGGTCCCATTCGCTTTGAGAACGTATCCTTCAGCTACCCGACCCGGCCTGCTGTGACAATCTTCAAAGACCTGAACTTTGAGATTCCACAAGGAACCAACGTTGCGATCGTCGGTCCATCTGGAGGCGGCAAATCGACCATTGCGTCCATCCTGCTCCGTTTCTACAGCCCTACCGCGGGTAGAGTTCTGATCAATGGACAGGACATCAACGGCTTCAACGCCAAGTCTCTCCGCCGAAAGATCGGTGTGGTTGCACAGGAGCCCGTGCTTTTCTCTGGAACCATCGCCGATAACATTTCTTACGGTCGACCCCACGCAACTCGCTCTGAGATCATTTCTGCAGCGCGCAAGGCGAACTGCCAGTTCATCAGCGATTTCGTAAGTTCAACTTGATATACTTGCCTTCTATCTATGCTAACAGCGTCTCCAGCCTGATGGACTCGACACTCATGTCGGAGCCCGCGGTGCACAGTTGTCTGGTGGTCAGAAACAGCGAATTGCCATTGCTCGCGCGCTGATCAAGGACCCCGATATCTTGATTCTCGACGAAGCCACGTCCGCTCTCGATGCCGAGTCTGAGACTCTGGTCAACAGTGCCCTGGCCGCGCTGCTGCGTGGCAATAACACAACTATCAGCATTGCCCATCGCCTCTCCACCATCAAGCGTTCTGATACAATCATCGTCCTCGGCAACGACGGCACGGTCGCTGAACAAGGCAGCTACGAAGAGCTCAGCTCTCGTCCAGATGGAGCTTTCACCAAGCTCATGGAATGGCAGATGAGCGGCGGCGAGGCTGTCCACCCTCCCAAAGCCCATGCTGTGCAGCCAGAGGAACTCTACGAGCTCCACAAGGAAACGGAGCATGACCTTGAAGTTGAAGAGGAAGAACTCGAAGAGTTCAAGCCGGAGAAAAAGGAATAGACTTGCGATGTTCTGATTACATACCACCACACCCCAGCGTGAAACCCTGGGACACTCTTTGCATCCACTCAACTCTTGGATCCGCTCTCTTCTCATACTCCTTTAGCATATTTGATTCGCCCGGCGATAGATTTTCCGTTTTTGCAACTGTGTACAAAACAACCAATATAATGGACTAAAGCACTTCAATATTTTATATAATTTCGTAGCGTTTCCAAATGAAACTGTTCGCAAGTACGTAGTTCGCATTCTCCGCAATCTGCAAGTCACGCGGGTCCGCCCGTCCCCGCTGACTCATCTCAGCTGCAACCCTGGACCCTGGACCTTGGACCTCACCTGCACGTCCACGGTTCTAGGAAGAGCTCTCCTCGGCTTTCAGACCTTCCTGAAGGTCTACACGTTTATCGATCATGGACCGTGTTCGCAGACTTATCGCCGAACCGCCAGCCTACGAGCCGCTGGAAGACTCCGCGGAGGATGGTGAAACGGACCATGACTCGTGCCGACCATCCCGCTTCTCCAGGCTGGAGTATAGCATTTTCTTCCTCCTCGGAGTAGCCATGCTATGGGCTTGGTGAGTTTCCCAGCTGTACAGGGCCGATGACTGCATCGGGAATGCAGGGAAGCTTCGAAGCTAACTCGACGCTTCAGGAACATGTTCTTAGCCGCAGCACCGTATTTCCATGGCCGTTTCGAATCGAGTGAATGGGTTGCAGCGCATTACCAGTCCTCCATCCTCTCCGTTTCGACAATCACCAATCTCGGAAGTGCATACATCCTCGCCCGACTGCAGAAGAATGTCTCCTACCCGTGGCGTATCACGCTCTCGCTGCTTATAAACTGCGCCGTTTTCACACTCTTGGCCTTTTCGACGATCGTGATGAAAGATATCTCGGTGCGCGGGTACTTTGCCTTCTTGATGATTATGGTGTTTGGCGCGAGCTTTGCAACCGGCCTCAACCAGAATGGTGTCTTTGCGTATGTTGCGGGCTTTGGCAGGGAAGAGTATATGCAGGCGATTATGAGTGGCCAGGGTGTCGCCGGTGTTCTGCCGTGCATTGCGCAGATTCTGGCGGTTCTGGTGGTACCGAGTAAGGCGAGTCAGGACGGTCCGCCTCAGTCATCCTCGAAATCGGCCTTTATTTACTTCCTCACTGCTACGATCGTTTCTATACTCACGTTGCTGGCATTTCTGCATCTTCTCAGACGCCGGCCTGGTATGCATGCAAAGTCCACGGATGAAGATGAAGACGGTGATGAACGGGCACACGATAAGTCGGTCAGCTTGTGGACACTGTTAGAAAAATTGCAATACTTGGCTGTTTCCATCTTCTTGTGCTTCACAGTGACGATGATGTTCTTCCCGGTCTACACCACGGAAATCCTGTCCGTCAATGACTCCGCGAAGTCCCGAATGTACGACCCGCCTGTCTTCATCCCACTTGCATTCCTCCTCTGGAATGTGGGCGATCTTGGTGGTAGAATGCTCGTTGCTATCCCCGGAATGTCTCTCGCCCATCGCCCGTGGATGGCGTTTGTGTTCGCCATTGCGCGTATCGTGTTCGTTCCTCTCTATTCACTTTGCAACATCAACGGCCGAGGAGCTGTGGTGCAGAGCGACTTTTTCTATCTTTTCATCGTGCAGTTGCTCTTCGGTGCGACCAATGGATACTTGGCGTCCAGTTGCATGATGGGTGCCAGCTACTGGGTTTCGGAGGATGAGAGAGAGGCTGCGGGTGGGTTCATGGGAATGATGCTTGTGGGTGGATTGGCTGCTGGCAGTCTACTGAGTTTCCTTGTCCCCAGCTAATTCCTGTGAACATGAGTCATGCCACAACCTTGGTAGATATATAGACTGCTGATGATTTACGACTGATGACTGGCGATCTAAGATCCATCCCTGGAGGGGATCTGAAATCCAGCACCATACCATATTCATAAATACATTTTTCGGGCTCTTATCTTTGCTCTTGCCGGTTCAAAGCTTGAAATCTTGGGATAACCCGGAATCCGAACCTATAATGTGCTCTACCGAAAGGCACGGGCTTCTCGAGCGGGTGTTCTGCATCGGACTCGACATGGGTGAACACAAAAAACATACAACAGACCCGCAGCAGCACCGTGCCATAGCATACTTTGAGGTTCGGCGACGCTATACATCGAATGCCCACGATATCAGATTCCACAGTCAGCTCTGGAGCATTTGTTAGATCGAATTGGTTGACGTCGTAGTTGTTCATTGGAGAGCCTTGACCCGAACACATAAAAGGTTCTTTGAAGCATCCCACATGGAAGATAGGACGTTAATGACAACCAACCAACCAACCAACCAACCAACCAACCAACAACCAACCCACAGCACCGTGCCATAACATACTTTGAGGATCGGCGACGCTATACATCGAATTCCCACGATAACAGACTCCACAGTCAGCTCTGGAGCATTTGTTAGATCGGGTTGACCTCGTAGTTGTTCATTCGGAGAGACTTGAACATAAAAGGTTCTCCGAAGCATCCCACATGGACGATTATTTGAGAAGCAATCCATTTAATTGAATCCAACTTTCAATTGATTACCACGAAATTCCATCCTTTTATCTAGTCTTGCAGGTCAAAGACTGCGGATGAAAGCATACATGAGACTAGATCTGAATTAGTGGGAGGATCCGGAAAGTTCGAGTCATGTATACTGCGGTCAGCGTTCGATCATCCGTAGGATCAGCTATAAGTTGCACCCTTCTCTCGTTTCATGAGATACGGTTGAGATACGCCCCATGAGACTTGATCCAAATCTGCTCATGAGCACATTTCTCTCTTCCTCTTCTGCGGATCTTCTTGCGCAGCCTTCTCACCTATGAACGGCGGACTTGCACTCCTTACTTTCATGTTTTGGGCTTTGGCTTCTGAGATATTGACCTCTGTAATTCATCATTGCTTGAAAACTGAGAATGATTTCTGAAATTGCCCCTCAAAGTTCGGATCCCCCGGGCGCTTCGTCCCTCTGGATCGTGGCCACGAGCGCCCTACTTTTGGTGAGTGATCTCGGGATGACCAGTTGTTACCATGAAACTGACATGGATCTTGAACCCCAGCTGGGCGTGTACCTCACGTTCTGGACCATCTACGCTCTGTACTTTCACCCGCTTAGCCGATATCCAGGTCCCAGGCTGGCTGCTGTCTCTCCTTTGGTTCATCTGCTCTGGGACGTTCAAGGTAAACAACACTCCACCGTCAAGAGACTTCACGATGTGTACGGCGATGTTGTCCGCATTGCCCCCAACTCACTTGTGTACCGTGCTGCACCCGCTTGGAGGGACATCTACGGCCACCGCAAGAAGGGACAACAAACCTTCCGCAAAGATCCCGCGCTGTACACACCTACCCCCAACGGTGCCAATGCCATCATCACGGCCAATGACGAGCAGCACACTCGTATGCGACGTCTTTTGACCCACGCCTTCTCCAACAAAGCGCTCGGAGAACAGGAAGGTATCCTGCACACCTATGCCGACATGCTGATCGACAAGCTCAAGGACATACTGGGCCAAGAGCAGTCGCGGGTCGTCGACTTGACTCGTTGGTTCAACTACACCACCTTTGATCTGATCGGTGATCTCGCATTTGGCGAGCCGTTTGGCTGTCTCGCCGAGAATCGTTACCATTGGTGGGTACTGATCATTCTTGACGCCGTCAAGGCCAGCGCATACCTCAAGATCTTTTGGTTCTACCCTATCCTCCTGCCTCTGGTCGCGCTTTTGATCCCGCGACACCTGATGCAGAAACGGACAGATAGCTTCAACCTGAGCGTTGAGAAGGTGCGCCGTCGTCTCAAGTCACAGACCACTCGCCCGGATTTCACTTCGTACATCCTCAAGCATCGCGAGGACGGAAAGGGACTGACACCCTCGGAGATCGATGCCAACGCTGCTGTGTTCGTGTTGGCTGGTAGTGAGACCACTGCTGCTCTGCTGTCTGGTTGTGTGTACTATCTCCTTCGACACCGAGACAAATACCTTCGACTGATCCGTGAGATCCGTGGCGCTTTCAACAAGGCGTCGGACATCAACCTGTCGGCCATTGCAGAGATGCCTTATCTGAACGCCGTCCTGTTGGAGACCATGCGCATCTTTCCCCCGATTCCGGCCATGCTGCCTCGAATCGTTCCCAAGGGGGGAGCCTGCATCAACGGCCAATACGTGCCTGGAGGAGTAAGTATCAGGCCAAAGATGGAGGCTCTGCAATGCATGCAGCGTGTACCTTTAAGTGTCCTTGAAAGCTTACCAGATCATAGGTCTCTGTTTCGATCTCGCCATTCTCGGCCTTCCATTCGGCAGACAACTTCAAGTTCCCGAATTTCTTCCTGCCAGAGCGCTGGCTCGACGGTCCTGAGTCTCGAAATTTCATGTCAGACAAGAGAGAAGCTTTCCGGCCGTTTTCGTACGGACCTCGGAATTGTCTTGGGCAGCAGTAAGCAGTTCACGACTCAATTCTCTATTCTCCATTAAAGGTACTAACATTCGGTTTGCGCGCAGTCTCGCCAACGCTGAAATGCGTCTAATTCTCACCAAAGTCCTGTACAACTTCGATCTGAAACTCGAAGTCGAATCGGCAGACTGGTCCACCCAGAAGTCGTTCTCTCTCTGGAAGCGACCTCCTCTGATGGTTCAGGTCAACCGAGCTGGCCACGGGATATAACCCCTTGACTACTCCATATTTAATTCTGCTGTGTCGAATATTTCTTGACAGTATCCTGCTGCTCTTGGTGGTGATGACGGAGTCTTGTGGGACTCGGGCTAGGGGTTGATCTAGCTGGTCGGCTACCTCTCGCACTTGCACTGCCTTTCATACGTTTTCCGTTCTGGCATATTGAGCCATGGACGAAAGTGGTTTTTTCTAGTACTTGCTATTGCCTACCTAGATATCCATCCACAGTATCTCAGTCTTTTTCAGTTCCATGTTTACCACTTGTTTAAAGTGTATAAGTGGTTCCGGAACCAATTATTCCCGCAACCGATTTCCCGAGTTGGATCGCGGAAAGCTTAGCAAACTCAACGGAATGTAGATCTCGAGTCGCGTGCCCGTCGTGAAGCTTGACTAAAGATCAGGAACCAAAACAATTGAGACCCACATAGTCCAGGGCTCAGCCACCACGGACGTTTTGGACTAATCAAAGCTCCGGATTCGATCGACCTCATGCTCCTAGACCCGATCTGACGACATTTCAGGGGACGTGTGGATCTCGGTCTGTCGGCCCCCAAACCCAAAAAAGGGTAACAGATACCCACGACTCTGCGAATGTCTCACCCACTTTTAATGTACCCGGTACATTGACAGGCCTAGACCGCCGTCACGACAAGAATAACACATTGGACCCTGCATCTCCAGCTCCTTACCTTCCATTTGCCTTGGGGAACATTGCAAGGCCCCCTTTGCATGCCGGATCTCCCCAATCATGGGCTTGGCCGTGTTTGTTCCCCAAGTGACGCGTGTCAAAGGTTATCAGACTGCTCCCTGACGATCAATGGAGCAATTCCCCTCCGATCCCTCCCCGTCCCGCCTCTGCCTGACGTGGTTCTCCCACATGGTGACACTTCTCTCATCCCTGGCTTCTCAACTCTCTGTGGCGAATGCTCGACATGAGTCTTCAACGCCTTTCCTTCTCTTGATCCCATCTTTTCTGAGCTGTTCACAGCTTGTCCACTCCTTGCATCCGATGACCGTCATTCCTTCAATTCCTTCATAAAGCCGATTTTAGCTGTGCGCCCACAAAACCATCTACATTCATTATGATCTCCAACCGCAAAAGCCGCTCTCTCACATCTTCAATCTGTCTTCTCGCCATCGCCTATATCTTCCTGATCTGGCTGCCCCTCAGCCGTCTCCATACATACCAATTATACCACCAGAGACCAACGCCCATCTTCAATAGCAACATCTCACCCAATGCCATCCATCTGAACACCTCGACGGAGAGGTACCCCGTCGCCTCGTATATCCCTTTGCCAACACACCCGTCTCCAATTCCCCGCATCCAATATGACTTCCCGCCCGAGTCCAAGCGCGAACGCAAACAACGGGCTAAGAGGCAAAAGGCCGTGAAGGAGGCGTTTATGCACGCGTGGAATGGATATAAAACTCACGCTTGGATGCGTGATGAGGTATCACCCAGCAGTGGTGGATACGAGGACTCCTTCAGTGGGTGGGGTGCCACGCTGGTTGATTCTCTAGATGCTCTTGTCATTATGGGACTCGATAAGGAATTCGAGGTTGCTCTCGAGGCCCTGGAGTATATCGACTTCACCACCACGTTTAGCCGAGAAGTTAACGTGTTTGAGATTGTTATCCGGTATATGGGTGGTTTCCTTGCAGCTCACGATCTGACCGAGGGGAAGTATCCCATTCTTCTCAAGAAAGCTGTGGAGCTGGGTGAAATGATCTTCAACTGCTTCGACACACACAATCGCATGCCTCAGATGCGCTGGGATTGGTCCAAGTAAGTCGTCCTATCAAACAAATTGCACAGATACTGACGAGCTCTAGGTCTGCACAAGGCGAGGAAATCGAGCCGTCAGAACGAATGGCTTTGGCTGAGTTGGGTTCTTTCAGCGTGGAATTTACCCGCCTGACTCAAATTACTGGCGATCCCAAGTACTTCGATGCAGTCCAGAGAATCTCAGACGAGCTCGAACGGAGCCAGAACACAACCAGAATGCCCGGTCTATGGCCTGTATGGGTCAACGCAGACCGTCTCACGTTCGACACCGGCGACTTCTCGCTGGGCGGATGTGCAGACTCGGCCTACGAGTATCTTCCCAAGGAGCACATTCTTCTCGGAGCCCAAACAGACCAGTACCGCGATATGTACACCAAAGCCATCGAGGCAATCAAGGAGAACCTGCTCTTCCGAACAATGACCAAAGACGAAAGCCAGAAAATCCTGTTCACTGCAGATGTGCGCGCTTCGAGAGGCGGTGCTTTGCAGAATATCCAGTATATCCAGGACCACTTGAAATGTTTCCTCGGTGGGATGGTCGGCATCGGCGCCAAAGTATTCGACCGCGAGGAAGACATGGATATCGCCCGCGGACTAACAGACGGATGTATCTGGGCCTACGACCAAATGCCCTCCGGAATCATGCCGGAGATCATGAAGGTATCCGCCTGCGAAGACATTGACGACTGTCCCTGGGATGAGCGCCGGTGGTACAACGAGGTTATGGCCTCGTCCATCAGCACCCCAGAGCAGCGCGCGAAGGCAAAAGAAGTCATCGAGTATGAAGGCATCCCACCTGGCGTTCTCAGCCTGCGGGATCCGACATACAAGCTCAGGTTGGTCTTTTTTTCAATACACTCAGAGTTTAACTAACAGCGACGCAGACCCGAAGCAGTCGAATCCGTCTTCATCATGTATCGAATCACGGGCGACAAGTCCCTTCAGGACGCTGCATGGCGCATGTTCCAGAACATTGACAAGGCGACACGCACCAAGTACGGCCACTCTGCTATCCAGGACGTCCGTGCTTCCGTGCCCGAACACAGCGATAAAATGGAAAGCTTCTGGCTGGCTGAGACGCTGAAGTATTTGTACCTTATATTTTCCGAGCCTGGCCATATCAGCTTGGATGAATATGTCTTGAGCACCGAGGCCCATCCGTTCAAGCGGTCCTCTGGATATGTTTGACTAGGATAACACACTTCGATTGGATTAGCGTTTGGGTACCTCCACTGGAGGTTGGCGTTCTGGATCATCATCACCATCATTCGGATCTGTATATACTTTCTTACAACCTACAAGAACACGGAAAAACACAGCATCGTATTCCACTATTCAAAACAATTCCGGCTACACATAAGCCATGGCATTATTCGACACCCTCTTCGAAGGCCCTTGCCCCCTTCGTCTTGCCTCATCATGCTCATACTGAACTGAGTACTGCACCTCCTTCCGAATAACCATCGTATCCGGATCACCTTCAGGGCCATCACTCACCCGCCAACTATGTCGATTCGTCTGAGGCATAAGCTCAATAGCGTCTTCCCCCTGACAAGGCACTCCTCGGCCATCTTTCCCCTTATCCAAGCGCGACCCGCTCTTACCAGGCTCACTGAATGGAAACATAGACCTCCGCATGGGAGCCCTCACTTCCTCTCGAGCAGTTTTCACCTTCTTCCCTCCACTGCCCGATGTCTTCAATGCATCCTGCACACTCCTATTACACAACTCTTCCGTCGAAGCCGAGCTCAAACCCCTAGTATCCCTCTCCGTCCCCGCCCTCTTCCTCTGGACCCGACAAAGACTTCTGCTCCTACTTCCATTCCCCGAACCAGACCCCGACCCCGACTTCGAAGTCTTACTCCTCGACGCCGACGCACTACTTTCCAGACTCGAGTCTCCTGCTGTACCATAGTTCGTGCTAACGGCTGCCATAAACGGACGTAGACAGAAGACGCTGCATGCGACGAGGGCGTAGTGCACTTCGACTTGGAGCCAGAGGGTGGGTTCGACGGCGGATAGGGTGACGTCTGTTTCAGATAGGGCGGAGTGGAGGGTTGAGATGTGGAGGAGGGTGAAGATTATGAGGCTGAGATTGAAATGTGTGTTAGATTTTTGAGATTGATAAGGTATCAGGGCAAGGGAAGGATGGGTGGTTGGCTCACGGGAATCGAAATATAAACGCGAACCCGATGGCTAGTTTGCGTTTGATGGACATGAATAGGCCTTTTAGGAGGATCACTGCCAGGAAGAAGATTATGAGTTCGGTTATCACGTCGACGGCTGCGATAAACTGCCAGCGTTTGAACTGAATTCACGTTAGCACTGTCGCCAAATTCAACGTTGCATTTGACTCTCGATAGGGCATTCTTCCAGGGTACACAGTATACTCACCAAATTAAGACATTGTCCACCCTCTGTCCGCCACGGCCTGTTGAGCTCACAATTAACCAACAGGATAAAAACAGCCGGAATGAGCCACGCCGTGCACAGCGCTAGCGTAGCCCACGAAGCTCTGTTATGTGGCTTCTGAGGGGTGAGACGGAGATAAATAGCGACGACGCAGCACTTCGAGAGGTATATAATGACCAGGGCGAAGATATCGCTTGTTGCAATTAACTAACTGTTTAGTTGTGTGCGTACACCACCGCTGGTCGGGGGTTGTCAACTTACTGCCTGGATCTGATTGAGGCGGCTATCATCTAGCAACGTGATAGATGTGCCGAAACCGCGCGAGCAGGCGTAGAAAATTAGAGAGGATTGCACAATAGCCATGATCTGTTATATGTTGGAAGGTTAGTACAGTCCCATCCCCCTGTACTCGGATCGAACAAACCGTAGCTCCCAACAGCACAAAATCATCTCTCGCAAACGGCGGAATCAGCATAAGTCGAACATAGAGCCGGATCAAAAAGCAGACTAGCGAGACTACCAGCCCCATCGCTGCGGTGATGATTATCCATGCCCCATGGTGGTAGTCGTCGATCACCTCGAAAGGAGGTGACTGGCCCGGGGGCACATAAGGGCCCATGACAGGTCACCAAAGATCAAGCCGGCAGAAGTCTCATGGGGTGAAAGCCAAGGATGAACTGGATATATGAAAGGGCCTTGAAACCGAGCCTACATGCAAAGCCGGGCTCGAGGAAACGAGGAAACACCGGAAGATCCACCCGGATACCCTATATACAACGGACCAATCTCGACAACCCTGCAGTCCGGAAGATAAGACAAAAAGTTATCAGTGATTGCAGCCCATGTGTCGGCAGCCGCCCCAGTCCAACAGGCTACCAGCGCCAGTAAGTTTCATATAGCAACCCCTTTCTAGAATGACATTCAATATTGTGTAGGCAGCTTGAGCAGGTCTGATACCACTAACCAGAATAGCTAGTGGTTTAACCCTCACGTCAGGCGCCGACCATCCGAGTTATGGTGCGAAGTGGGCCCTTACCATTCTTGCATTGAGGCGATTCGCATACTTGTGGAGATGGGCTGGGCTCCGATAGGCCATGTGGTTATGCTTCGAGTATGCGAGGGATACGGATCGGGTTGGGGCATTGTGGCGTGTGCTGCGTGATTTGCGCAGGGATTAGAAGTGATATGTCCGAAAGGCTCGGAGGTGCCGAGACGTGAATATGCATAGGGCTAGGTATACTTCCGAGTGTCGACTACCATTTTCACGTACTGCCAAACATCGCAAGTGAATCTTCGATAATTGATCCAAACAATTCACCTTGGAACAGTACTTGCCCAAACTTAACAATCGTAACGCCTAGCAAACGCAACAAGTTGCCTCATTAAACCCCTGCACGCAACCCCCTTGGCATGCAAGGCACCGATAGCTTCATCGCCCATTCTTCAACCCTCGACTCACCAAGGGATAAAACACGACTCGCGCGGCCCAAGCTCAACATCAAGGCCCTTGTCAAACATCAGATGTGTCACGCCGATTGGATTCCCACATGGCGCCAAAATTCCCCTGACCACGCCTTGCTCCCACGCCCTTTTCCACGCTCAATGCTACCGTGCCGTCATAGACTCCCGATAGACTCTTCTCCAGGGACCTGCTTCTTAGGGAATGAATGACCAGTGGAGTTTGAATTTTAAATCGGATTTGGATTTACCTTGGTCGAATCTCCGTCTTATAATCGGGATTGCGTCGCAGACTGCATGCTCTCGGGAAGAAACCTGGTTCGATTGCGCATTCCGAAATCGAAATCTTTGACTTTGGTCGGGTCTTTTTTTACGAACTCGCAATGCCTCGACTCAGATCTGGGAACGATTCGCAAATGACTGCTACGGCTGATGATCATGATCATGATGAGGAGAATTTTCCTCGTAAGGGGCTTGTTGCACCGAGGTATATGGGGACGGTTGCGGATCAGAAGGATATGAGTGCGTTGGGTAGAGTGCAGGTTTTGCGAGTGAGTGGTTTCTTTTTTCTTACTGGGTTGGAACTCGCTCTATGGGAACAGAGCTGACGCGGCGAAGAGGAATTTTCGGTTTATTTCGATTGTTGGGTTTGGATGCACCTTGATTTGTACATGGGAGGTTATTTTGACGTGAGTCGGTTCCCTCATGTGCCTGTGGGTCTCTGTAGAGTGAATGCTAATTGCAAATAGATTATTATCAGCTGGGTTGACTGATGGTGGTACGGCGGGCTTGATCTGGGGATTTATCGGAGTTTCGCTGGGGTTCACTCTTGTCTATGCTAGTATAGCGGAGATGGCTTCGATGTAAGTTGGGTTGTTCCTGATCCTTCAACGTTCTAAGGGTTGACATATCGTAGGGCTCCTACGGCTGGTGGACAGTATCACTGGGTGTCGGAATTTGCGCCGAAAAGTGGGCAAAGATATCTCAGCTATATCACAGGTAAGACACTTGAACTTGCGTTGACCACTCTTGTTAACACTCTATCAGGATGGCTCTCCGCAATGGGCTGGCAATGTGCCATTGTTTCGATCGCCTACCTGGCAGGCACGATAATCCAGGGGCTGATTGTGTTGAATCATCCAGAGTATGACTTTCAGCGCTGGCATGGTACCATGTTGGTAATTGCCATTTCGACTTTTTCCATCCTGTTCAACACTTTCTTGGCAAAGAATCTGCCGTTCGTGGAAGGGCTGATCTTGATCATCCATGTTATTGGGCTCTTTGCTATAATTATTCCATTGTGGGTGCTCGCGCCCCGGAATAGCGCACATGCTGTCTTCACCAACTTCAACAACGGTGGTGGATGGGATAACGCAGGAACGGCGACTCTGGTGGGCCTCTCCACCACCATCACATCTATGCTGGGCTATGACTGCTCGGTTCATATGTGTAGGTCGAAGTCTCTCTTGAATATGATATTTTGACTAATGTTTCCTAGCTGAGGAGATCAAAGATGCCTCGGAAACACTCCCCAAGGCCATGATGTCCTCTGTGGCGGTCAATGGAGTGTTGGGATTTATTATGCTAGTGACGCTGTGTTTTACCCTCGGAGAAATCGAGGCAGTATTAGACAGCGCGACAGGATTCCCATTCATTCAAATCTTCTACAACACGACGGGGAGCTTAGCAGCCACCAACGCCATGACAGCCGTGCTGATAGTAACCCTAACAGCCAGCACCATCACCGAGGTTGCGACCGCATCACGACAGCTGTGGTCATTCGCCCGGGATGAAGGAGTCCCCTTTTCGTCATTCTTTGCCTACGTACGTTCCTCACACTTTCAAACGAGCCCAGCTGACCGAACTGGCAGGTTACGCCGGGATGGAACATCCCCCTCAACTCCGTGATGGTGTCGCTAGCAGTAACCATCCTCCTGTCAATGATCAACATCGGGTCCCAGGTAGCTCTAAATGCCATCATATCACTGACGATCACATCGTTGATGTCGGCCTACATCGTATCGATTGGCTGCGTGCTCCTGAAGAGACTGCGTGGGGAACCACTGCCATCTCACCGTTGGACGCTGGGCCGGTTCGGTCTGGCGGTGAATTTGGGAGCGCTGTGTTTCCTGCTACCAATTTTCGTCTTTGCGTTCTTCCCCCTGTCGACGCCTGTCACACGCGAGACGATGAACTGGAGCGTGGCCATGTATATTGGCGTCATAGGATCGGCGACGATCTATTATTGGGCTAGGGGGCGGCATCATTTCATTCCGCCCGTGGCGTTAGTCAACCGGGAGGAGGCATCTTAGTTTTGACCCTCGGATGAGTTGGGACGTGGATTCTTATGACCGTATTTGACTTGTATGTAGTGCTCCGCTTGTATTTGATGTATTTGATGAATGTGATGTTACTATACTCCGTGTTGGAAAACGTGACCGGTGATCAGGCATGAATGCTGGAGCAAGTACTGTCGGAGCAGCGCAGTGATTTCCTCCGCTCTGCCCATGTTCCCTGTCGCATGAGTGGCAATCCTTGCTCATGGGGGCTGTTCCTCAAATCGAAGATGTCAGAAGCATCCCGGAATGCCCAACAATAGCCCGGAATTAAGTTATAGAGTTATTTGATGGAACCGTTTAGACCGCCGAGCATTGTCTGAGACGGGAAGGCGTCACAGCCTGATTCATGTTCTCGTCCCCCGGTCAACTAGTTCGTCCTGCGGCCCGACAAGGAGAGGATACCTCAGCTCAGCTCCGAGATCCAGGGCTGAGACTTGACGATGGCCGGATCAGACCCGGTGAAAGCGGCGCGCCCCTTCTCTCCTGAAGCTATCGAGCTAGCAGCATCCACAGCGTTTCTAGATCGACCCACCGGTCGGTAACGGCCTATCCACGGCGACCCCAATGGTTTGGGGCCGACCCGAGCGACAGGGACAGGTCTCAATTGAGGAAAGCGGAATAACAGGCAGGTCGGAAAGTGGACCGGTGAGATCCATCCCTTGAGACCCCTCTGTTGGGAGCGAATGAGAAAGAGTAAATGTTCCCGTGTGGTGTGACGCGCGCTATCTGATTGATTGATAAGTTTGATCCGGTGTCGGCCCACTCCGGAACCTCCTTTTCGATTTTCGATTCTTTTTCGTCGGAACACAGGGAGTCCCCGGCAAGGGTTCCTCGTAATCTTCATTACGCAGTGCAGGGACTGGTTTCGTGTACTCGGGAGGAAGTCCGGCTTCACCGAGATACTTTCTACCTTGAGATAGAACGACCATCTGATTAGATAGGATGGGCGAGTAAAAAGGGTACTAATGGCAATCGACTGGAGATAAAGCCGATGCAAATGCACTGTCGATCCTCTGGGGGGGGGGTGGGAAATGGATACGATGCCCCAAGTCAGCACCGAGTTTCCCACTCCCAACAAGGTGGAGAGACGAATACCCGGTGACGAGGAATGTGGCAAAATCAGATAATTCCCTGCCCGAATCTGGCGTGTGTTTCCGCTCCACAGCCGACACCCGTAATTCCAAGCTTTTCATTTCACCTTTCATCTTGCTGTTCTTTTTTAGACCCTGTCCCGTCTACCGATCAAACGGGTTCCTATCTCCTTACTTTAAAGCTATTCTATGCCTCCGGCCTAAGTATTCACCATCTCGTTTCGCGCCCGTCTCGCCCGTCTCCCCCGGCGGCCATTTCCGATAACTGCTCCTCGGGCCCTCGGCTCATTTCTGCACCCCATGGGTATGTTGAGAGCCTTGCAGCGACTGCTATTGTGAAACTCACACTTCACTTCCACAGTTCACGCAGTCGGACCAGTTATGCCGTCGGCAACCATCGCCTCTACGGGGCCTCGCCCCCGCAAGGGCACCTTCCAGGAGATCCCCGTCTCATCCACCTCCCACCCCGATAATCCTATTCCTGAAGAGCCGCGCGGAGTCCGGTCTCTCTCCGTGACCGATACCAACTTCAATGTCTCGTCCCGAGAGAGTTCCGACACGAACGGCTCCAACTCCCCCGCCACCCCGATCACACCACCCGACTCCCAGAGCGAGAAAGAGCTGGACGATGTCAATGGCCGCCGCCGCCGAGCCTCGACCGTCTTGATCTCTCAGAACTCGGAGGATATGAGAAGAGTGCTAGAGAATGTCGGCACGAGTGGTACTCAGAAGATCCAGTCTTCGTGCTGTGGCGGGGGTTGCTGCAGAGGACAGTCATTGCGGCCGATTGACGGTCCTATCTCGGGCTTCAATTCGATCACTCCTCCCGATAACAAGGCTTTTGCTAGTCTGGGTCTCAGGTTGGATCTCCTCACGCTGGATAGTGGTCTCTCCAATCTTGCCCCGCTCCCGGAGAAGACGGTCTCGTTCAAGTCCGCCCCCGCATATACTGCCAATGTTGAGCTCGGCCCGGCAGACCACCCCCCGCAATTCGTGCAACCCCATCCTCCTTACGATGTTTACCGGGCTCCTCTTCATCATGCCCGCGAATTGACAAAGAGCGGTGCGGAGAAGCGCACCTATCACTTTGATATCGATGTCACAGATTATCCTGCCGAAAGCGGTATGGTGGATTTCGTCGTTGGTGGCGCAATTGGCGTGTGTCCCAAGAACAAGCCCGAGGAAGTTGAAGATGTTTTGGATATGTTGTGTGTGCCCAAGTCGCTGCGCGATAAGAAGGTCCTCATGCGCACAACTAAGGGCCGGTGGCCCACCATCTGGGGTGACGATAAACCCCGCGAGCTGGTCACCACGAGACGCGAGGTTCTGAGCTGGTGCTCAGATATCCAGAGTTACGCCCCGTCGAAGCCGCTATTCCGACTCCTGGCGGAGTACAGCAGCGAGGAGAACGAGAAGAAGATCCTGGAGTATCTCTCATCCGCCCAGGGCCAGAGTGCATTCTGTGAACTCCGCACCAACTCTTACATCACCCTGTCCCAGTTGCTGCACGCCTTCCCCTCTTCTAAACCTCCTCTGGACCACCTTCTCTCTGTTCTCAATACCCTGATGCCCCGCTTCTACTCTCTGTCCCAGGACCCCCAGATCTCCTGCCAATTCAAGGGAACCGAGTGCCGCCGACTTGTCGAAGTCGCCGTGACGGTCGCCGATTCCCCGGATTGGAAGGGCGGTCTCCGCACCGGCGTGGGCTCCGGATATCTCGAGCAACTCGCCCAGCGTGCGATCGCCGCCGAGGCAGCTGGAGAAAAGATCGATGTCCACATTCCCATGTTCCGCGGTCTGATGGCCAATCCGCTCGCCAAGCGGTTCGCCTCCGATGGACCTATGCTTCTGATTGGCGCGGGTGTCGGCATCGCTCCCTTCCGTGGCTTCGTCCAGCGTCGTCTGCAGTCCGCCAACTGCGCCAACAAGGTCTGGGTGCTTCAGGGCGTGCGTGACTCTCTGCTCGATGAGTTGTACAGCGGTGAATGGGGTGTCCACGAGGACAAAGTCCGCACCGTTGTGCAGAGCCGTCGTGGTGAGAGCCGCTACGTCCAGGAAGAGGTTCGCCACCAGGCTGATCTGGTCTGGTATGTGATCAACGCCCTTGACGGCCGTGTCTTTGTCTGCGGTAGTGGCAAGGGCATGGGCGAGGGTGTCGAGGCTGCTCTTATCGAGGTTGCGATGGCCAAGGGCAACTTGAACTCCCAGGAGGCTGAGCTGTTCTGGCAGCGTAAGAAGGAGGCTGGGCAGTACATTGCTGAAACCTGGTAATCAAATCACGGGTGATACGGTTCCCAATTGAGGGCATCCTGCCTCCCACGTGTTCATTATACCTGGATGAAGCTCTTTCTACGCCAGCATCGTCAATCTGTTCATACCATCTTTCGACCATCTGCAATGTCACGATTCGCTTTTTTTTTGTTCTGCATTGGGCTTGGGTATGGAAGGGCAGTTACAAACTACATGAACGGGCCAGTTGCATCAATTCGTCCACCAAGTTTTGTTTGATTCATATATTTTAGCGGGTTTTTGATCTACATTCGGTTCTGAGCTTCTTGCAATTCCTACTTGGCTGATATCACCAACATGGACGCTTTCGCCTCTTTTTTGCCTATTTCGATTATGGGAGGTTATCTGTTCATCTGTTACTTAGATTTAGAGTCGAGTCTCATTCTCATACTTCAATGATTTTATTTCACCTTCATAACCTCTCAACCATATCAAGATATGCCGTTCAATGCTTCCAGCACAGCGCAACACAGAACTTTGAGCTCTCTCTCCAGATAATTCCACTCTCTCCAACCCCGATTAACTCATTCCCCTTCCCAGATTACAGTTTCTATGACACCGCGGAGGCCGGTTAACCGGCCCGGTGCGTGAGCGATGGTGGCATATCACGTGACGAGAACAGAGTTGAATAAATGGAGTCAAATAGCAGCCATAAAAACCGGATTCCTCTTCCAAATCATTCAAACCAAGCAATTGCTCCTCATTATATAACCCAGCACGCAAAAACAGCCCAATTCCCACCCCAAGCCGACATCGGTCCTCTCGACACTTCCGTGCCCCACATACGATAAGCACTCAAAAAGGTGGGGGATTCACAGAGCTCAACCAACCTACACTTCTACCACCACGCAACCACCACAATGCCCACCCTCCAAGAAAGCAAAATCTCCTTCATCGGCGGAGGCAACATGGCCTCCGCCATAATCGGCGGGCTAACCGCCAAAGGCGTATCCAAGACCAACATCATCGTCTCGGAGCCCTGGGACGTGAACCGCGAAAAGCTCGCCTCCACCGGCATCCAAACAACAACCAACAACAGCACCGCCGGCGCGGACGCAGACATCGTCATCGTCGCTGTCAAGCCACAGGTCACGCAGGGCGTGTGCGAGGAGCTGGGCGCCAGCTGGGGGAGTCGGAAGGACTTGCCCGTTGTCGTTAGCATTGCGGCGGGGATTACGCTGGATTCGCTGCAGGGGTGGTCGAAGACGAGTGATGGGCGGACTCCGCATGTTGTGCGCGTTATGCCGAATACGCCGGCACTTGTTGGGGAGGGGGCGTCGGGGCTTTATGCGAGTGAGGATGTTACGGGGGAGGAGAAGGAGCTTGTTGGGGCGTTGTTAGGTAGTGTGAGTAAGGCTACGGAGTGGGTTGATCGGGAGGAGTTGTTGGATGTTGTTACTGGGTTGTCTGGTGAGTAGTTCTTCCCTCCCCCTTCCTCTCTCCTTCTCTCTATGCTGGTTTGCTGACTGTTGAAGGATCCGGCCCGGCTTACTTCTTCGCTATGGTTGAGCACCTCGTTGCTAGTGCTACTGCCCTCGGCCTTTCGAAGGAACAGGCGACGCGTCTTGCTACGCAGACTTGTCTGGGTGCGGGCAAGATGCTTGTTGAGTCGGCGGATGAGCCTAGCCAGCTGCGGAAGAATGTGACCAGTCCTAATGGAACTACTTTTGCGGCCTTGCAGACTTTTGAGAAGGAGGGCTTCAAGGAGATTGTCGATAAGGCTGTTACTGCGGCGACGGAGAGGGCTGCGGAGCTGGGGAAGAAGGCGTGAGGGATAAGAAATGTTGCATTTGTTTTTCAGTATGATGCGCTGCCATGATGGGTATAGACTAAAAATGAACAAAGCTGGCTATATACACGGTTCCGCGATAGTTCTTGCGTATTTGAAGAGACTTGGAGAATATGGGAGGTCTATGGAAATCTCTAACAGCGCTGGCTCAGCCTGGATGCGTACTTGCGTGGGTTTGGTAAGTACGTAACGCTTCCCCTCGAGTGACCTTGGGAAGAAGCAGAACTGAATGGTCTGGAGACGCCCGTCGAACTAAATTGGATGGGAAGTCGCTACACCTCCTTGCCTGGCAGTCCAAACCACTGCCTAAAACAAACAATGATAGCACACAAGAGTCCCACATGACGATAACAGAGCATCATAAAGGAAAGTACAGCAAATGAACCGACTACATCGACCAGGATCCAGCGACAAAGGAACAGAGAAAGCTTTCAATAAAGTTGAACACAAAGAAACTTCGCTTATATTGCCTGCTCTACTTCCACTCCGACCACAACAAGTATATACTTCCAAGTCCATCAGGAATGCATATGCTACACTTGGTCAATGAGGACCACTGTATCTACTTGGATGGATCATC
Organism: Penicillium silybi; assembly: GCA_027569585.1. Taxonomy (NCBI): domain Eukaryota; kingdom Fungi; phylum Ascomycota; class Eurotiomycetes; order Eurotiales; family Aspergillaceae; genus Penicillium; species Penicillium silybi. The sequence continues at coordinate 115,676 of JAPDFI010000049.1, forward strand.
AATTGGTTGGCGGTAAAACTAAGGTTGAAGTCTGAGGCGCTTATAAATCTCAAGATGAAACACCGTGACCACGAAGCTGATGATATTTCATGCTAACATAAGTAAAATGCGTCAGGGAGATGATCGGCTGAGCAGTTGGAGATAATCCTACTGCCCATCTCACGTTCATCAAGGAGAAGGATAAATTGTTCCATTTTATTTGAGTGATGACATGCTGCAGACCTCATCAACTTGAACGCCGTTGTTGAAACCACACCGTCATTTCCAGTAGTTTACTAGTTCGAAGTCCACCAGCGAAAAGCAGTATGGGATAGGAAATTGAAAGAAATCTTTCTCACCTCAGAGAATCAGGAGACGGCGAACTCTAGATCGTGCTGCGATCTATCGGACATTCCTTGGGTGTGCGAGGGGGTAGTATGCAAAAGAATCCGGTTGATTCTGGCGAATTCGAATCTGAGACAACTTATGTATCGGAAGCAATTGGCACACAGCCAAGCCGTGTCAATAATAGGAACATCGAGTTCGAATCCTTCGTTGCTATGGCCTGAAGGTAGTCATGTAGAAGGACGCGTGGAGGTCGAAAGGAGGTCGAAAGGAGCAGCCAAGCCAAGCATCCGAGTCCTCTCCCTCAGTGGACCACAGAACCGGCATTTCCATTATAGTTCTCTTCGCCGAGTGTTTGCTGCATTGCAATCCCGCCTTGAAGAAAGCTTTCGTTACGCAGAGCCCCGGTGTACTCGATCACTAGTATGGTCTGGTCACCTGCTCATAGTCATAGATTAACTAACTATTATACTCTATTAATCAAACATCGAATATGGATTGCACCAATGAGCCACATCAGATATCACAACCAAGTCCTGTATCTCGAGGGTGGCGCAATCACGCTGATCGCGGCAAACACCGCCTCACGATTGGCAGATCGACAAGGAAGCGGTGTCAACCCCAATAGTTCGAGCGATCAAACAAGCTCGGACAGCATGTAACGTCCCAACAACGAAATAAGGACCCGGCATCGTGCATGAACCATCCCCTCACACCTGCCCCTAGCACCGACCTATCACTTCCCAAGGCGGCCAAAGCCGCACGATCTCGCCCTGTGAATGGCCGCGAGAGGTCACGGACGCAAGCAAATCAGGACTCGATTAACGACCCGCTGCAGGGGACAGGGATCATGGAAGCAGGGCACCGTGCTCGCGCTATTGAAGTCGATATAGACTTTCGAGAGTCACGACCACATGGAATTCTACAGAGTACAAGGTTGTGTACGGGACGAGTGAAGGGCAGGGAAGCCAGGAGCCCGAGACCGGGGGGTTTGGGACGGCTTGGATGACAGGCGGCGAAGCCCGACTCGTCCTTGCATGGCGCGAACGCCCCCACCTCACATTCCGGACTGATATTTGCTGTGCGCCCGATGCAGTCGAGATTGGAAAAGCCCAAAATCGTGACGGTGGCCCGAGAACCTGGAAATGAGAATGGAACTATCGATGATGATCCTGGCAAATCCTATTTTGTTCTCTCCAGTTTGGACCGGGGACCCTGTCAAAGCTACCAGCTCAGGCCGCCTGCGCGTTCTGTAAGTCATGCAAGTCGCCGAATAATAAGGTTCCCGGCCGGGTTCGCAGCTGCCCAAACCACAAAAGTGAATGAACACCGAGATAATGAACACCGAGATCATCCCCGGTCCCAAATCCCAAGTACCGGGACAGCCTGGTTACACGGTGACAAATTCCTGCATGCTGCGCGGCGCTATGCAGCTGCGGAGTATTACTCCGTACATTCCCCGGGCCTTTATATGGCGACTCCCGATCAGATTCATCCCTGTGAGATCCGATGATCTACATCCCTACTCCATTTCATGCACGATCTCGGATCTCGAATGGTATGGTCGATCCCGTCACTTTTCTCGTGCCTGGGAGTGGCAGGGGTGGATCCTGGAGCCTGGAGCCTGGAGCCTGGAGCCCGACGTGTGAATTTGTTATTTTCTTTTTGCCTTCCTTTTTTTTTTTTTTTTTTTTTTTTTTGGTTTCTCGATCGTAAAAAGAAAATATCTATATAGATAAATAAATAAAGGTGACAAATTCCAGTGGAAAAAGAAATCCGGCCAGATCCTCCCGCAAGGGCTGTCTCCATGCCCCGATCGCCCTTGAACGACGTGAGGCCACCCGGGTAGATCCAGATCCAAGGCTCTCCACGAGGATCCGAATTTCATGGCATATCCGGTTCCGATGTGGATCGAGCTCAGCCGCAGCCTGTGATGTTGGATTCTGTGGCGTCGAACTGAAAGTCCACGGCCGGGTTGACTGCCCTCTTCAGCTTGGTGTTTGGTGTTGGGCAACAAACTCTGGGCTGGATGGCGTGGTCTTACTGCGGAGCCCCCGAAATGTCACGGCATGTCACGGCACATCCGGGACATGATGGGTGTCACCTTGATGGGGATGACAGGGATTTCCACGACACTGCTACTGCATCTGCTATGAAATAACCAAGAATTCATCGCAGGAACAGGGCGGCTCGCGGTTCTATACCCGGCCGGGCAAGTGGGTAATTCCCATTGTTGCTTGCACTCGAGTGATTGGACCTCCATCTCCCCACTGCAGGAACATCTCCGAATCTCGCGACGGTGGGCTGAACTCGGTGAGCGAGTGATGTACGCGATACGCGAGCCGCATGGCAGATCGAGGCGATCGCAGACGCTAGAGCAGTAGTCGACAGCTGAGAACGAGTAGCATGTCACATCGAGGGGAAAATCAAATCCCGAGCCTCGCTCAACCACGTCAGTCCTTTCCTTTCCACTCCACTCCAGCCCCCTCCCACATTTCGCATTTTCCTTTTCCCCCTTGGGTATGAGATATCATATGCAGAAGGGTGGGTGTTGGTTCCCTTTTTGAAGGAGATTCCTCGTGACCGAGCAGTTCATCTGGAAGGAGCAGAGTCAGGACTCCGAACTCGAACCCATCCCTGCGGCGTCGCCAAGCCCCAATACCATGGATACCAACCAGCCCCTCCGACACTTTTTCCCTGATCGATCTCCACCGATCAGGATCGAGCCCGAGGTGCCACTCACTAGTCCATACCCACAGTCCGGGATAAGCTCCTCGGGACCGCGATCTGCCCGGTAGCCAGTCACGACTGGCCTCTCTCCCTTCTGACAGGATACTTTCCCACCCAGGCCGATCTTGCCTGTGCTCGTCTTCTGGGTTTAATCCACTGCGTCTTGACTCGTTCGTGAACCGGATTTCCTTCAATTTTGACACTACTCCGAGTGGTCTCCACTCCGACTGAAAAACCAATCTCAGTATTTGATTTAAGTAACTTCAGCCTGGCTCAGGTACATGGTGAATGGCAGAAATGCCGCCCGCTCTCCACTCTCCACTTTCCCCCCTCCCCCCTTCATGTCCGTTGCGGCATACCCTCCCCTCTTCCCCAACTTTTCGGTATGCTACATCGAATCATTTTTATTATTTACATGTATTACGGATACTACATGGCTTCTGGACCGTGCCCATCTGATCTGATTTCTGATTTCTGATTTCTGAAATCATATTCACTGCGGCTGAGGTCAGGACACCAATGTGATCCTTGGTTCCCGTTTTGGAGAAGGCCGACAGAAAAAGGACCGAAAAAAGGGAAAATAAAATCAAATAGGGAATAGGCTGTGGTCCGAACAGCAAATCAAAAAACAACAAAAAGAAAGAAATCAATAATAGCGGACCCCGGGGGGGAAAGGAGTTCTTGAAGGCCCGCCAGCTGATAGATCCTGGCGCTAGCACGCCCGGACTATGCTTGACAGGAACTGGAAGAGTTCTGTCAAAGGACCGCTGGACAACCTTACTGCCCCATAGGGTTTTGATTTGCACCCCCGCTCTGCATGCCTTGAGGACACGGAGTGCTGGTGCTCCGTAGTTTGTGGCTCCCAGTACCCACTTGTGCCCACGATCGTCATTTTTCTGGGCCACCACACCCCCCCCTGTTCTTGCTTTTCCATGGACATGTAACAGCTGGGTGCGTCGTCTTTTTTTAAAATGTACAGTGGCCCTGCAATGGAGAAAGGAACCCTCATTCCCCAACCTTGCATAACCTTGGCGATGTCAACGTAAAATCAGCCCCGTTTCCCAGGTCGGTTCTTCTCTTCCTTTCTGCTTCTGCTTCTGCTTCTGCTTTCTTACTTCCTTCCTTTCGTTTCCCCTCTTTTCGATTCCCATCTAGCTTTCGGGGGCGATGGTTCATCGATCGGAGATCCTTTAGATCTACCTGCATCCACCCGCGATTTGTCTAACACGCCTGTGACCTGTATAGTTTCCACGCCTCAAGTCTTCCACACCTACACTCGATCTTCCTTATAAATCTCGTCTATGTCCCAGTCCCGGGAGACGGACGAAGATACCGACATGGCCATTTCCTATGCGAGCAGGGCGCCGGCCGGTCACCCCCAAACGCTTCCATCATTTCGCGAGGTAAGACTAAGACAACCACGCTACCCGAGATGGGATGACCCGCCAGTGTACAATACTAATATAGCCGTAGCTCCTCCCTCCACATCTCCACGATGAAATCGACTCCTCTTCATATCATACCGCGCGCCAGTCACAGGAACGCCCTTCGTCCGGGCATGAGATGGCCGATCCCCGATCCATCCCAGGCTACCCTTCAAACACACCCTCCAAAATGCCCTACGACCACCACCGTGAATACACCACACGCGCAGAGCCCCGGATGGGCGAACCCATGTCTATGAGGGGACCGAGTCCCATTCTCCCACCGATCCGGGACCTGCACACGATGCCCGAACGTAAAGGATACCCCGACAGCAGAATGGGACCCAGATCCGACCCTTTCGCACACGACTACCGCGGCCAACCCGTACCAGGACCCGTGGCAGACCGACGCACAGCCGAATACCCGCCCATGATGCACGGTCACCCACCTGCGCCCTACGTACACCCGTCGATGGCCTACCAAGGTGACCCAGACCAGATGTCGCCGAGTATGATGCACCCGCAAGCCAATTTCGGAATCATGGGCGAAACGATCGATCCCAAGACCAAGCGACGCAGAGGAAACCTGCCCAAGCCAGTTACGGATATCTTGCGTGCCTGGTTCCACGAGCATCTGGACCACCCGTATCCCAGCGAAGAAGACAAGCAGATGTTCATGACGCGGACGGGGCTGTCGATCAGCCAGGTAAGAACCCGCAGCCGGTGTTCCGAAAAGCGAGCTAACAAATGGCCCAGATCAGTAATTGGTTCATTAATGCGCGGAGGCGGCAGCTGCCAGCACTGCGCAACCAAATGCGCAGCGGCGGTGACGGGGACTCGTCACGCCATTCTCCCTTTAGCGACGTCGATCAGGGATCCGAATTGCCCTCCCCTCGCCACTAGACACGCGGCTCGACGCCCGGCTCAAACACCGGACTTGCCTTGACGCCTTGACGGCAGGAGCCTCGGCATCGGACCGAGCTTTCATTTCAATCACGGCCTTTAATTTACTTTTCGTTTCAAACGTTACGCGGCATCGAAGCGTTCATTCGGTTTACGACTGGAAGATTTCTTCCCTTTTTTTGTTACGAGTTCACGGGGTTAGGTATATGGACAAGAGGATAGACTGGCATTGGCTTCTGTTCTTTTCTTCATTGTCTTTTTTTCCCTTTTTTTTCTATTTCAGATTGCTGGATTTGCTTCATCATTCACTTACAGGCCTGACAGAGTTGGAGCCTGCTCGATATCATTTTTGATACCCTTTTACTCATTGGATGTTACCAAGCGGGATGTACCGGGAAACAGGGGTCTTGGGGGGAATTCTTTATTGCATTACAGTTCAGGGTGGCATTTTTTTTTTTTTTTTTTACCTTATATTCGATACGTCGCACTGCATGTAATGCATTGCATCGTGCCTCGAACTTGCATACACTGGTGTTCGGCACAATGAAACAAAATACATTCACAACCCATCGCGGAAGTGTACGGTTAACCCACACATCGAAAACATGGAACGTCAATATGCACATCACCCAGCGAAACCTCGGCGATCCCGTAAATTATTGCGCGCATGACGGGAAACGTGGATCGTGCCTTACGAAGCGGCACGGCGGACCACAAATTCTGAGCCAATCGTTGTCGATCGTTTCACCCCCTAGCCTCTAAACTGGAGATACTTTTCAGCTGAACTCTACCCTCTTTTTCATGAAAGCCCCCAACATCCACGGGGCAGTCCAACCTGACACAAGGAGGGTCGACCGGGGGTGGTCGGAAAATACTTGCACGCCGACCCAGTAGATCACATCAGAGCCATATCCGTGACAGATGCCGAATTTCCCAAATATTGGCCCAACCCAAATTTTGCAGACCATGGATTGCACTCCCAATTTATTTCCACCTTTCCACAATTTTTTCCACATTTCCTGCCCATCCGGACCCACTGATGGTCTGAAAAATTGAAATCGGATCGAGATCAGCTCTCATGACGTCTGGACCGAAGTTTACTCGGGGCGTGATAACCCCTTTTGACAGCGCTTAGGTTTGGTTCGTCCGCGCGGTTAGCAGTATCTACCGAAGGTGAGATTTGATTCTCCCCCCGTGCCTTGATTGAGCTACCGTGGCTCCGGTTTTCAAATCTCTCTCTGTCGATCTCGGGTGTTACTGTGGTTTTGGGTTCTGATTTCTGGCTCTGTTCCTGCTGGGTTCGGGTGTTGACATCTGGAACGGAACACCCGGATAAGGTTCAGACGGCTTGTCTCGTCTCCGTAATTTGCGCCCGGGTCCAGGGTTGGCTGCCAGCCCTCGTGAATCCTCCGAAATAAGTAAATAAAAATCTGAGATGATTGGGGGTTCCACATGGAGAATCTTCGGGAGCTTTTGTAGAGGTGCGATACAGGAACCGTGTGGATCTTGGTAATGGGTACTGTGATACGCTGAACCACGCCGATCTCGAAGCTTGCCTTTTATTTCAGACGTGTCCGAGACACGTTGTACCGACAAGGGGAATTGTGGCGATCAAATAAAGGACTTTTCTAAATAGTCGTTTCCGACATACCGAAAATAGCAAACCTGAAAAGAAATAAAAATGGGAAAAGAGAAAAGGAAAATCATGTGTCACAGACAGACAGGTTCGGGTTTACTGCCGAGGAAAATCATTGGAGAAGACACATACAGTACCGAACAACCTCCTATCTCCAACTCCAACTCAGAGTTGGTGCCTAAGGAAAACACTCAAAAGTTCCAAAGCCAACACACCCATGCAATGCAACATTCCATATAGAACCAAAATAACCGCCTACAAAATGCACACACATATAGTGTACGGGGCCGCGGTTATGCAAGCCCGCGTCACTCCAAGGAACAAGAATCCTGAACGCGAACCACCAAATCACATTCACTGGAAACAGGCCTCCATCCCTGCAAACTGCAGCAGCCCATGCACGAGCAGATCCATCATATAGCGGTGAATCCGCTCCATGACGTATGAATACACGCGGACGGGGCCCAGACCGGCATGGGAACTGTCACTTGGTGCGATGTGAGCTGTCTCATGTCATCGGGGGAAGACGATCGGCTGCAGATCGAGTTCGTGAGGGTGTTCGTGAATTTGGGTTTGGGCTCGGCCAATTAAGAGTGTGTTGGTGGCACATGATCCAGAGGGGGAATTTGAATTTGAATTTGAATTTGAATTTGAATTTGACGTGTCGAGATCTTGCTGATGGCCTTTTCCTCTTTGGGAATGGGGTTACGGGTTTGGCGGCGATCGTGTAACGTGGACGCGGGATCGCTTTCGGGCTTTCGTATTTGGTTGCAGAGGTCCCTTTTTGAGTGCCATTCTGCGGGATACTACGGAGTACGCGGTGTGCAGTTAACGGTTCTCTCGGGCGGAAATGAAACTATTGATTTTTGTGGTGGGGGGTTTGCTTTTCGGGAGGATCGACTAGGGCCCACCGTTCTAGAGTATTTCGTTCAATAGTCTTGTCTAGTCTGCCCAATGCGTGGGCGGTATGGGGATTCGCTTAAGCTTTTTTGCTTCTGGAATGTTTGACCAACGGATCGTAAGGTTTGATCCTTGGAGTTTGTTCAAATCAATCTAGTCTTGCTTCCTGTCCAGTGCGAGGATCCAGCGCAGAGATGTCCCAATGTAATTGGGTAAAGGGTGCGATTCTCGGGAACTCCGGATGCAATACATGAGGAGTTGAGAGGTTGGATATGCTCATCGGTCTGTGAAAATGAGCACCAGATACGCCAGTCACTGCCAGAGCTGCCAGGAAGTCGTATTTTCTGTATTAAGTGTGGAGTAACTCTACCCTCATCTCTGGTGAGTATCTGTGGTATCTGAATATTAATTAGCATCCAAATTATACAAACGGGAAATACAGGAAGAGTTTCGCTGATTTAGAAAGCCGCTAGCACCTTGTAAATACGAAGTGTGGTTGCGGGCAAGATTTCTACTTAGTGCCACGTCGCTTGAACTGAAGCTTATTAGGCCTTTTATCTCCTAATAATTACCAACCTCTTTATCAGTTTGTCGAAACTGCCAGCAACAGGTTGCGAAAAAACTATGACGGACAGACCTGGCACATGATGGATCCCAATTCTGCCTCTGAAGGATACAATGCTGAGTAAGAGTCAGCGGTAGGTCGGCAACCAGGAAGAACGTGAAATTGCCTGGTATGTAGCATTCATGGAACGAGAGCACGTTCGTGTGTCCAAGATGTCCAAATCTATCGATCAATCTGACATCTTGCTTCTGGTATTTTTGGATGGCTACCACACAAGATAGGCGGGTGCCATGAGAGGCGATAATCACCTCACATTCAATCTCGCATGTGATGGCTTGCTGATAAGTGTCCCATGGAGACTCCCGTCTAATGATCAGGACCGACGTCAACCTTGTAAGCGTGGAAGACAAAGGCTCTTGGGGGACCAGTGACGATGTCCCGGCTAGTGTGGCGATGCGGAGGCCTTATTCGCTTCGTGCTAGCATCCATCCGATTTTCGCAAGCGACAGGGACAGAAAATGCAAGTGGCTGTTGGGACTGAGCCTTTATCAAAGTCAAAAGGTCAAATATCATGTGATCCTGGAATCGTCTGAATCTTGATTTCTTCCTCCCAAATTGAATTCATATCACGTGACTAAGTCGCCACCGCAGTCGAGGTCCAGGATTGGCATCCCAGCAGTGATCTTGAAGTCTAACCAATACATATTTCTTAACCCTCTTAACCCCGCCATGATCAGTTTCTTCCCACTGAGGAAGACGCGGTAATCGGACTTCCAATGAAGCCGATCTATGTGGCACGCGGATCGTCAGGAGAGACCGGTCCAATCAACCCGCCTTTGTGGGTCTCTATGCTGATCGCTGGCTTCTTTGCCATATCAATATACAATGTCATTGAAATCTTCATCGGCATATTCCACACCTTCCGGCGTCGCAGAGGTCTCTACTTCTGGAGTATGTTTGTAACTAATTGTGGCATTTTGGTTCACACAATCACCGTATTCCTGCGATTCTACTCCCTCGCACCCGCTCTTCCGATGTCGGTCATTATTTGCCTGGGCTGGTGGGCGATGGTAACAGGATCGTCGGTTGTTCTATACTCCCGCCTTCACCTGGTTGTATATGATTATCGGAAGATACGCTTAGTCCTCGTGATGATTATCACAAGTTTTTGCGTGTTCCACGTCCCCGTCACCATCCTATTCATCGGGAGCAATTCTGCCGACCCTTCTCGATTCATCGATACATTCAACGTTTACGAAAGAATCCAACTTGTCGGCTTCTCGATTCAGGAGTCCACTATCTCTGCGATATACATATGGCAAGCACACGTCAATCTCCGACCGCTTCTAAAGTTGAAGGGGTCCAATGGGAAATATCTGATGCGTCATCTCATTGTCCTCTTTATCGTCGTCTTCGTCCTAGACGTCAGTCTCATCTTAAGCCAGTTCACCAATCACTTCGACATTCAGACTACCTACAAGCCGGTTGTCTATAGCGTCAAGCTCAAGGTGGAATTCTTCGTCCTCAATGAAATTGTGGCCATTACCCAAGTGACAACATGTCCGTGCTACTACCAAGTCGACAGCACAAAAGAGTCCTCCGACCCTCAACCCTATGCTAGTGGCGCGGTCCCAGTCAATACCGGAAGCCGTTTGGAGCTTGCTCCAGGGACAGAGTCGTCGCAATTGGAAAGTGAAAGAACCACTGAAACACAGTACAATTGAGTTTTCTTCGAGTGTTTCACTTTGCTATCTGTCCGTGGCTCCTGATTCATTTCTCTTGATGTGTACTCTATCGTCAATTGATCCAGGCGCGATGGCATTCGGTCTATGCACCAGCAAACGCACGCGATCGACAAATTCACGCGCTGGCGCAACGGTCGGCCTTCGGCCTTCGTTTCGCGAAGCTGGTTAAGCAGTTCGCAAAACATGGCGAGTTCCATTCGCCGGTATCCTTCTTCAAGTTCATTCCACGGGTCGCGGGACGTGTCAAGCCCCGCAACCTGCCCACTGATGTGGGGGACAGCTGCCGGAATATCGTATGGTAGGCTTCAGCTTCGCGTCGCGACCATTCACGGAAACGCTCGAAAGCTTGGACCTCCACCCCGATGTGGGGTTCCACCAGGGGGCTGATGTCCGCGGTAGTGGGCTTGACATACTTTGAACAGGCACTCGGGGCGCCGGAGGCCGCCCGACACGACTTCCCCAGACTTGTCTGGCTTTCAGGTAGGCGCCATTTCTGATGTTGTGGCTTTGTTCCTGATCCGCATCAGCCGCATACCACAACCAAGGACTATGTTCCTGGCTTTATTCATCTGGTGAGTTGACGTCGAATTCAGGGATGAGAACTCCCCACCAAGAAAGATGCTCCGATTAATACAATAACTTCTGTGTTATCCTTCAGGTGGATACCATTTTTACTAGCGTTTCTCTCCATATGATATATTTTCTATTGCTCCGCAGGAATATTCCCGGCCTGGGTGAAGATTGGCATAAATGCGGGGAACGAAGCAATGCGGGGATCAGGCGTGCCATGATGAAATAGGCCGATTGGGTCATGGATGTTTACAATAATCTAGGTAATAAATATATTCATCTTAAACAAGATCTGTTTGCTTTTCGAAGTTCGTATATACTAAGAACTCTACTTCACTACTGACAAGTCTTTTGACATGCTCGTTCATATAACCGACAAGAAAAAAACCGTCGGGTATTATCTCGAATACTTAGCATGGAAATACCATTTCTCAATCAAATTAAGCGTCGGTAATATCATCGACCCTGTGGGGAATACACCAATAAGTATGATCCCGTGTGTGCCCGCAGGTGGAGTCATGCGGATTATATGCAAATGCTACTTCATTTATAATTGTCGGTGTGCATGCCCCCTTTAGCTTGCTTAAAAACGAAGATCTTACTAGATTTAATCAAGGCAAGCCAGGTACTATGCAGCTTCAAACCTATATAAAGTTGTTCTGCTCCCGTAGAAATTGAAGCTTCTCGTTGATGAGTCCAAGATCCTCGACACGTGCCCTTTACATCGCTCCACGCCAAACTGTTCCCTCACGAAAAGCGAGCGGATATGTCATTCTTTCCATTAAGCCTGGCCCTAGGCCTTCTTGCCACAGGCTCCCTTGTCGCCGCTGGGCCTTGCGACATCTACGCCTCTGGCGAGACGCCCTGTGTCGCGGCGCACAGTACCACTCGTGCCCTGTACGATATCTACACTGGCTCGCTCTACCAAGTGTTGCGTGCCTCTGACAGTACCACAATTGATATTGCGCCTCTGACTCCCGGTGGTGTTGCTGATGCTGCTGCTCAAGACGCCTTCTGCGACGGCACAACCTGCAACATTACTATTATTTACGACCAATCTGGTAATGGTAATCATCTCACTCGGGCTCCACCCGGCGGCTTTGATGGTCCAGCAGCTGGTGGGTACGATAATCTGGCTAGCGCGACAGGCGCACCGGTTACACTCAATGGTCAGAAGGCGTATGGCGTCTTGATCGAACCCGGTATGGGTTACCGCAATGACGATGCTGTAGGCACAGCTACAGGTGATGCAGCTGAGGGCATGTATGCAGTCCTCGATGGAACCAACTACAATGATAAATGCTGCTTCGACTATGGCAACGCAGAGACTAGTAATACCGATACAGGCGCCGGCCACATGGAGGCTATCTACTTTGGCGACTGTGCTGATTGGGGCACTGGTTCCGGCAGCGGCCCTTGGATTATGGCCGATATGGAAAACGGTCTATTCTCTGGTCAGAGTGCTACTTATAACGATGGCGACCCGTCTATCACCTCGCGATTCGTTACTGCCATCACCAAGGGGGAACCAAATGAGTGGGCGATCCGTGGTGGCGACGCTACTTCTGGCTCGCTGTCCACATTCTATAGCGGTGTGCGCCCATCTGGCTACAATCCAATGAAGAAAGAGGGTGCTATCATTCTTGGTATTGGCGGCGACAACAGCAATGGTGCTCAGGGTACATTTTACGAGGGTGTGATGACCTCTGGTTATCCGTCTGACGACACCGAGAACTCAGTGCAGGCCAACATCGTAGCCGCCAAATATGCCACGTCTAGCTAGAACGACGGGGGCCAGTGTGGTGGCAGCGAGTGGAGCGGCCTCGTGGTTTGTGTCGAGAGACCATTTCTAGTGGACCCATGAATGCACCATCGGATGAAATTCTTGCAAAGTTCTCTGTTGTTTTTCCGATTCAGTATTTTAAGATATTGTACTTCTTCGTATACATATACACAACTGCATAAGTGGACATGTGACAGTCTTCCTCGTGGCGTAAGTGGACAAGATTGTATTCGCTCCACAATTCGGAAAAAGACCCCTTCTTCTGGAATGAATCACAGAAAACGACGCAGGGGAGTTGATCCTACGACCAATCAAGGATGCTGGGTTCGCACAAATTAAGGTTTCCCCATACGTCTAGACTATTCGGAACTAGGGCTGCATCGACGGTCTAGCCCTCTCCCGGAACGCCAAAGGCTGTGTGTGCGTCTGATGTTCTACGAAAGTCAAGCCACTTCCCGAACTTCGGATCGAAAGGTGTGTGGCTTGCACAGTCCAAGGTCGACGACCAGGGAGTTGTTGGGTTCGCTCTTGGGTGGCGAAAAAACGTCAAATGAACACTATTCAGTACGGGAACACGCTCGCCCCAAATGTCTTCAGGACCTAGCTTCCTATCTACTATTTATCATCGCTTCGGCACTCTGATGTTGCTTGATATGAAAATAAACAAAGGTCTAATCGAGCTCACCCCCTACGCATGCTCACATGATGCCGACATCCGAAGAAAGTGGTCTTCAATGGCCCACAGGCTCGCCCGGATTTTCTGAAGTGCATCCCTCGCATAATCGGGAATATAATGCAAAGCTGGCTGAGGGAAACGATATCCTCGGCAGAATGACCTCCTTCCCGTCCTCTTCACAAACGGAGCAGAGCAGCCCGAGTAGCTCGACCCTTAGCCGAAGTGATACTGCCGTATTCATTGACCAGCTCGCAACGACTCTGCCTGAATTGCGACCACTCAACTCTCCAGCTAGGGCGGCCACTCGGGCAGAACAGAAATTGACCTTCCTTCGCGGATGTCGCCTGTATCCCAAGGCTATAGCCTGGTCATTTACCTTGTCCTCCACCCTGATCATGGAAGGGTTTGATACTCTTCTGATTTTCAACTTCTTCACTTTTCCGGCATTTAAGCAAAGATACGGGACACCAGCTTCTGGCTCCGGGTATCAAATCTCTTCAAAGTGGCAATTTGCCTTACCAACCGCCGCAGAGGCCGGGGAGATAGTCGGGCTACTTGCGAATGGCTATCTCGCCGATCGGATCGGGTATCGCTGGACCATGGTCTCCTCATTGACCTTTCTCTTGTTCAGCATTCTTTTATTATTTTTCGCGGTGAATATTCAGATGTTGTTAGCAGGACAAATCCTGTGTGGGATCCCATGGGGCGTTTTTCAGACTTTGTCGACCACATACGCAGCGGAGGTGATGCCTGTAAAGCTACGTGCTTACCTACTCAGCAATGTCAACCTGTGCTGGGTTCTGGGTCAGCTTCTGGCTACAGGAATACTGAGGAAGTTCGTCGAGAACACTTCCCAATGGTCATATCGGATACCCTATGCACTTCAATGGGCGATTTGTCTCCCCATTTTGGTCGCGGTCATGTTCGCCCCAGAATCTCCCTGGTGGCTTATCCGTCACAAACGACAACGTGATGCCAAAAGGTCGTTGACGAGGTTGACCCGAAAGTGCAAAATCAACGTCGACCAGGCAATCGCTATGATAGAGCATACCAACGAGATTGAAAAGTATTTGAAAGAAGACGACAAGGGCATGTCGTACTTCGCCGCCTTCAAGGGGGTTGATCGCCGACGAACCGAGATCGCCTGTATGGTTTGGATTACACAGCAGGTATGCGGGACCAGCTTGATGGGCTGGGCAACAACCTTTTATGAGCAGGCTGGGTTCAGTGTCAACAACGCCTTCAATCTCTCAATCGGCATCTACGGATTAGCCATAGTTGGCAATGTGATCTCCTGGTCGCTCCTATCGCGTTTCGGACGCCGTAGGCTGTACCTCTGCGGTCTAGCAGCCCTACTAGCTATTCTCTTGATTGGTGGCATAGTCGGCGCTCTTCCAACATCCCGCGGCCAGCTCTGGACTCTCGGGTCCCTGCTTTTGATTCTGACATTTGCATACAACATGACTATCGGACCCGTGTGCTATGTTCTGGTCGCGGAAATTCCATCGACTCGACTTCGTGTGAAAACAGTTATTCTCGCTCGAACAGCCTACAACTTAGCCGGGATTCTCATCAATTGGATGACCCCGCGTATGCTAAGTCCCACGGCATGGGACTGGAAGGGAAAGTCCTGTTTCTTCTTCGCTGGTACAACAGCGCTTTGCCTTATCTGGTGCTACTGGAGACTGCCAGAGACCTTCGGCTTGAGCTACCTGGAGATTGACATCTTGTTCGAAAGGAAGGCGAAGGCGAGCAAATTCCGCGAGCTTCGGGCCAACCTCGAAAATTTGGGATATTTTAACATACAGAACTCTGCGGCAGAGGCAAGCACCTGGCGGAGGTATTAAGATTGAACTGTATTACTGTCTCCCCAAATACAGGCGTGACACCTGCCCTTGATTTCAGCCCCGACGCTGCAGTAGATACAAAGGACCCCAGTGCCCATCCGGACTCAGGTTTATTGAGAGTAGACCTTTCAGGCCGCAATCTGAAGCATCGGTTGCAAAATGGCATTGCAAGGTTGGTGCTGATCCATGATTTCTAGGTTTGAATGAAGTGATCGATCAGTTCACTGTGGGATTTGAAGAAGACGACGGTGGGCGGCGTTTATAATGGGATATGAGCTAGATACACGCTCTGTCTATCTATTATACCGCCAACGGGTTGAGCAACAGCCTTTGTGGCTCACTTGAAAGTGGATCGTGACAAGCTGACATACTCGGCCTGCACAGGGGAGCGGCAACGCAATTAGGAAGGCAGACATCTCCATTAATGCATTGCTCAAGGCAGCGTCCCTCAAGTCAACACGAAATGAAAACCCATCTGAGATTCCAATGTGCGGATCTAATTCATTTTCGGCAGGTGGTCCCAATAGAGTTGAGAACGGGTCGACTTTCTAACCATAGTCAAACTCCCTTTCAATTCAATGACCTACGATCCCCACCGAGGCTTCTTTTGAGGGTTCACGCGAGAGGCGCCCGGGTGGATCATCTTGACCGCTCGCACGTTAAACTTTGTGGTCAGTTTCATGTTTAATTGAAACCAACCCGGCGATGACAGGGCGCTAGACTGTGTTTCTTTCCTCGCCGGAACGTATTTATTCGTGGGAGACGTTGAAAACGGGCTTCTGTCACATGCGACAATCTCTATCACCCACAGCTAATTGAAGCCCGAAATATCCAGTAATTATGGATTACAGTAGATCTCTGACAGTTCTAGAGAAAGCCGAAACTCTTATCTTTGAGACATACATCAGGGACCGGACAACGGAACGATTGGCCCGCCGGTCATCTATGCACTACATTCTCTTATCTTTCAAAGGCCCGTGGCGACTAACCAGGAACAGAGCTATTATGCGGAGGGGGTCGCGATGTGGCGTCATTTCATCATTGGACTGAATGTATTCCTGTGCAGCCACGGAGTAGATGGCCTCACGGACTCCCGTGAAAGCAGAAAAAGAAAAGGGAAATATCTTATCCGCCAATTATGAGGAGAGCGAGAATATAGCCTCATCCAACCACGGAGCTTCGTCTCTTCACACTCGATGAAATGGGACGGTGCCTCTTGGCCGGCGATCATTGGCCCGACCAGCACAACGAAGCTTGGCTTGTTACATTGGCCTATTGTCCAAGTGGCAGCCTGCATAAGCACACCTCGCCTAGCTGTAGCAATCCTCGAACCGTCTCAGCCGTCCCTTGCGATCCTCTTGACAGCTGCGAGCATCCTGAACTGGGCCATATCTCCGTCTCGTATCCACACGTTCCAAGTGGGCCGTGCAGATTGACGATGGGATAGGAAGAGCAACGGGCGCAAGTAGCGGGCCACTCCACTAGCCATTGCTTGAGTTCAACTCAAGAGATTGAGGGCAGCCTTGGCAGAAGTGGTTGTCGATCGCCTTTCCCCGTGTTGGATATAGAAAACCCGTTGACCCTGTTGATCACGTTAATCCCGTTGATCCCGATGAAACAGAGTATGGGGTTTAGTCTGCCAGATTTGGGAAGGATGCACAGACAAGATCTGCTTCGCGAACCTGCCACCATTCATGCCCCTCTGCTCGATGAAGACTTACCCCGGAATTTGCCATTGTGAGGACAGCCAAGACCTCGATAAGCCACCGGCGCATCCACGAAGTTCTGACCGCTTCTTCGATCGAGGTCCCGTGGTGTAAAACCAGCAGTGCGCTATTTCCCGAACGGGCAGGCACTAAGCCTTCTGCAGGTAACCTATATTGCTCTTGGCAAGTCGAGTGGAGCCAGTAGTGGAGATCACAGCGGCGAACGGATGAATGTTCTAGTTTGTCTCGCAAATAGACCTTTTTTGGTTTACGTTTCGAGCTAACAGGCGAGTCCGCTCGGATCCACCGCTATTGAGTCTGGGTTGACCGGGGCGAAAGTGCTAACTTTAGTTGATAAGGCGACACTATATTTCATACCGAGGTAGACCGAAACCCATGATTTCCACGCAGCGACGGTGGGACACGATTCTGCGAGCCACGAGACCCCTCGGGCAACAGTCCTGGACCGTGCTCTCAATGGAGTTCGTCAATGGTTGTAGTCCCTCACTGCATTTCTTCGAGTCGATATCGAAACTCGCTAAGGATAGGACTAGCAGGGGCCTATGCATTAACCGGGAGTGATCCGGCGTTAGCCGGGTCTAGAAAGTTACAATGTCGCATTGCTTTCGAACCCCCCTGACACCAATCACCGGTTCAGCTGGGAGAGGCCATTGAGCCGAGTAGATTGCTGCGGACATTTGCACATGCTATCTCAACACTTCCAACTCGCCGAGCCTTGCTCTTTCTCTTTTTCTCCACTTCCGCCTCTATCCACGACCCACCTAATGATATGATAGCAACCCCCACTTCGCACGATCAATTCGGACGGTGGCAGAGAATTAGGGGAATTGGTCAATTGCTAAACGGTAGCGCCAATTGTGTAGAACGGTTCGGAGATATCCGCCTCCCCCCTTTTCCCACTTAGGATCTGTTGAACACGTAGATAAGGGAGGCCACGATAACGGGCATTTAGGCGAAGACCAAAGCAGAATGGTGCCATCACACCCCCTCCCGGAACGTTTCTAGACGGCTCACATCGGCGAAATAGACACAGGGGGTAAGCAAGAGCAGCCAATACGCGTTCATCAACCCCTCTCTCCAGGAAGTCTGCAGCAAGGCACGGCCATCGCTACCTTTCTAGAAGCCTGGAACCACGTTTAGATTGGTGGATGTCTTGCGATTACCCCAGGTCCGCGGCGAGTGGATCACGTACCTGCGCACGGCGGATTCGATATCGTCACTAATCACCGGCTTGTCGCAATTGGTTGACACCACTTGCTCTGCTATCTGTTATAAGCCTTGCGCTCTCCACCCAGTTCATGATCTCCCTAAACTTGAAACTCGAGAAGGGTCCAACCGTTGATCTCTCGTTCCTGCTTCTCTATTTACAACTCAGCCTCCCCCTATTCACTCGGCTTGTCCAAATAAATGTTTCCTTAGCAAAAGATCTCATTCTCATACGATCGCCATGACGCGTACCGAGCCTGCCCTTAGCAACATGTCCTGGGAGACGAAGAGTATTGCTGCCACTGATGATGGCAACCGAATTGACTCGGTCGGCCAGGATGCCCGGCCTAGAGGGCGAATCCGCCGGTCGATGACTGCGTGCAATACGTGCCGCAAGCTGAAGACCCGGTGCGATTTGGATCCGCGGGGCCATGCGTGCCGCCGCTGTCTTTCTCTCAGGTTTGTACTACCTTCATTTTATTCCTCGGGATAGTCAGGGGGTCGTGGAAATCTCATTGTTGTCCCGTTCGGGAGACGCCGGAAGTCCCCAATGTTGGCATCATACATTAGGCCTGATAATTGACTGTGCATGACGCTAACTCTTTCGAAGACTCGAATGTGAACTGCCGGAAACACAAGATCGATTCTTCCAGGACAATGCGTCGACATGGTCCGAGGCTAATGCTGCTATCCCCTCGATTGAGGAGCGGCTTGTCTCACTGGAACGTGGCATGGGCGAAATGATACGTCTAATGCGGCAGATGGTCAATCAATCGTCTAATGCGTCTGGTAGTCCGAATTCCTATGCAGCGAGGAGCCTGGATGAAGCCTCGAGCGAAAACGGCCCAGTGTCCTCGTTCTCGCTCAAGCCTGTTCAACTCATTAGAGACCTGCAGATCGAATGCTTCAACGGGCGAGATAACTTCCCCACTGATGTCGATCTTCTGGGCGACGTTGTTTCCCAAGGAGTTATAGATACTAAACTTTCTTTGAAGCTTATCGAATTGTATGTGTTCGGTGAACCACGGCTGACGACTTGGCTAATGATATGCGCAGCTTTGTGGAGTACTTTAGTCCTTGGGTCTCAATAGATCTTTCATCTGGCATCCAGCGAACAGATACTCTGCTTTTCAACACTGCCTGCTTACTCGCTTCTCGGTATCTGCCCGGTATGCCTCCAAATACCGTCCATGATATCTCTCTTCAAGTGCAGCATGCCGTAACCAAAGCGTTGTGGCGAAAAACTCCTCTATCCAATGACTGTCTTCAGGCATTGGCACTTCTCTGCTTATATCCTACATCCGGCCACAAGGAAGGATTCATGGATGGCTGGTTGTTGAGCGGGATCTCAATCAACCACGCCTTACTTTCATTCACTTTCCTCAACCAACCATTTAATAAAAGCGTTTTGAGCGACGAGGTGCTTTCCCAACTGCGTCTCTGGAACACATTCTGTCTTGCACATTTACAGTATGTCTAGATCAAGCTGATGACCGGGCGTTACTGACGAAAATCCAGTTCTGCGCTCGGCTATGGCCGTGCCATCAACGTGCAGCCTCAATCCCTCGACAACTGCATCCGCATTCTAGATCATCCCAGAGCAACCTCTGAAGATGGAAGAATCCTCGCCGAGATTCAACTCTACCGCATTGCACTGAAACTCCAAAATACCCCTCAAAGGCTCCGCTTCGCCGAAACCGAATACGAGGAAATCGAGCGCTGGAAAATGGAATGGGCTCACCTCCTCAGTAAGTCCACCCTCACACAGTCCACATTCAATATCTAAACAAGTCCAGCCAACGAAGGCCAATCAACCCTCGAACTGAGCCTCTGGTTCACCCAACTCATCCTCCACCGCACAGCAACCCGCCTCCAACCAGAAACCGACCGCCTAGCCCCAGAAATCTGCAGCAACGCACGGCTAATCATCTCCCGCTCCCTGCAAACCCGCTTCTCAGCCGCACCAGGGCTAATAGATAACGTATACTACATCCTCGGCTACGCAGCACTGACACTCTGCGACTACAACCCTTCCGACCCACTAATCGACCAAGTCCGCTCATTCCTCTTGCACCTCGCACCAAACAGCGACCACATCGCCTACAGAATCGCCTACATCGTCAGCGAAGTCCAACGCAGATACTCCGAAGCTGCGTCTGACCAAGCCTCCCCCGGCGCGGACGTGATGAAGAGTACGCTCTTCGCGCCACCAAGGACGGAGAATATCGATATATCCCAGCTTATTCCGGCTGGGTCTATGGAGAGTATTGTCGATGGGTATGGGTGCTTCGATCAGCTTATTCCGCCGGGTTATGTGCCCCCGCAGCCGG
The DNA here is from genome assembly GCA_027569585.1 of Penicillium silybi. Lineage (NCBI taxonomy): Eukaryota > Fungi > Ascomycota > Eurotiomycetes > Eurotiales > Aspergillaceae > Penicillium > Penicillium silybi. The sequence continues at coordinate 136,042 of JAPDFI010000049.1, forward strand.
CTTTCCAGGCGCAGGGGATGTTTCAGCAGCCTTCGCATGTTACTGGAGGGTCGATGCCTGTTAGTCTGGTGCCGAGGATGATTCATGACTTTTGAGGACTGATTTCGGGGTTCTGATGGGATTGGGTATTTGCGCGGGACTTGGTGAATGGGTATTGATGGATTTGGGAATATAGCTTTTCTGGTTTTATTTGAGAAGAAACGGTTTCATCAGTCTATGCGACAGTAAGATAAAAACTTGGAAGCATGGACATGCGGCATAGGCATAGTTACGTGTGTGTGCATCAATTGACTGCTTCGATGGCATCTCTGCTATCTCCACTTCAGCTGAGGATTTGATTCAAAGTGGCGTGCTACTGGTGTATGATACGTCAAATATCAACCTTTTCAGGTAAGACAAAGAAATCACTCTTATAGATTGAACCATGTGTGAGTACTTTGAGAGTATCTGTACCATTATTGCTGGTGTGTGGTTGAGTATGAATGTCCACCCTGTCAACCCACGACCCCTATACTCACTGTTACGTAAAAATTTGATTGCCAAGGCACCTGGGCTTGCTGCCTTCGAGCAAAGGTGAGCAGATTGTTTCAAATTGGTTAGACATAATCAGTGGTGTACTTCTCCACTTAAGTGCAGAATACTTTGTCAAGGAAGGCAATAGAGCGGGATGCAGTATAAGTCTTCTGAGCCTTAAGCTATAATTACTCTCAGGGTCCTAATATTAAGATATAGTAGTATATTACTGACTAATAGAAACAGGAACTGATGACTACCTAATCTTCAACAAAGTCATAGCGATCTATAGCATCATAATCAAAGTCATCTTCGGGAACTGGAGGCTCGACATCAATGGATTCACCTAAGCCTTCATGAGCATGAGAGGCTTCATGGCTAGAAGGCGGTGATGATATTATAACCTGTCGGTAAATCCAAGCAAGATGGTTCATCATTTCTCCGGACTTGAACTTCTTCTTGTGCCCCCTTCCTTGACGGGCTCGTATTTCATGGCGTGTCCACTCGCCATCATATCAAGGAACTCTCGTGCGCGAACGTGGGTTTTTCTTCCTTTCTCCATTGTCTACTTTGACAGAGAGCTTGGAGTTCTGGGAAAATACCACCTTGAAATTCTTCCTCTGAGTCGACCAGTCGCATTTGATTTCTGGGTTTCGCATGGTGATTGCTTGTAGAAAGCTCATCAAACCTATCACTGTCCGTGGCCACACCATAAACTGTGGAGTGTGGATTGCTCCTGTCATCATCCGTGTCTTTGAGTTCCTGCAGGAGATCATCCGGTCGTGTAAGGATTGCATGAGTGTACTTCTTCGCCTGCAGAAGTGTGGGATCCATCAAGGCAGATTGACCATAACATTGGTGGTGGGCCCATTGGAGCCCGCGTTCCCTTGATATCGCCGTTCGCGTCAAAATCGACCGGGTAGTTAGCGCCGCGTTCAGCATGCGAACAGTGCTTTGTTACCCAGTAGACGATCCCATCCGTTAAAGCCGTAAGCTTAGGAGGAGGAGCGAGACTCAAAAGTCCACAGGGGGCCGGTGAATTTTTTAAGGTCATCAAGCTGGAGCTTACTAGGCCTTTTGCCGCAGGAGAGCCCGGAACCGACTCCTCAAGGCCACGTTTGTTCCCCTGTGACCGGATGAGTTAGCGAACGAATTGAAGAAAAAGGGGATGAATGGAACCCACCTTGAGAGAAGGATGTTCGGGGTTCTGGACCTTCACGATGTCCAGGATCCACTGAGGCAGGAAGGCAGCCTTTCCTGTCAAATTGTCAACATATGGTTAAAACCAAGGCAGGAAGGACACTCACGAAAGGAGCAATTCTTTCCACCCGAGTTGAAGTTGCACCCAGCACAGGCACCTTGAAAAACGGGCTCGCCCTTGACCATAAGGACGACACAACTCGCAAAAGGCCCCGCTCCACCCCTACAGTTGGTGCACGCCTCCCCAACGGGAGCGACAACCCCCGACTGTTGCACGTATGCAGCCCGTTTGGTGTTGGTGGTGCGGCAATCCTTCACCACTCCGTTGCGCCAATCCACGTCCCGAAGGACAAGGATTGGTAGGCGGGATATCACCGGCTTGCCATTCAGCTCATACGGTGTTCGCGGCGGCAGCGCGGATGCGCTGGGACTTTCTGACCAGGACTGGCCAGACTTCGGTGAGCCACTCCGTATTCTTCTTGCTGCAGACAATGTCGGTTTGTGGGAAGGTCTTTAGGGGGTTTCGATCTTGTCGGCTTAAGCCGTATCGGTGGCCTCAGCTTTGCGCTGTCAGGGTTTAGGGGCGCGGTGCCCAGCTCGCGGTTTGGATGCTTTCGGTGTATCTTGGCGTGGGAGATGACGATTTGAAAGTGAGAAGTGAGAGATGAGTTCTTAGAAGTGAGATTATCTGGATTATTCAGTTGACATGCCGATGCTGGACGCCTGAACGGAAAATACTGTGTGCCCCTTGACCAGAGTCTTTAAGCCCCTTTAGCATGATGCACCCTTGTATGGCGATAGCAGCCCCGGTACGGTGTCTGTGCAAACTTGCCATATCTGCTCCCATTTCCCTGAGAACAATCTGAGAAATAATCGGAGAGACGTACGCGAGCTCGAAGTTAGAACCCCGTGAGTTGGAGTGGGTGATAAGAGTTGTGGTTGACAGTTTGGAGTCACCGATGCAAGGATAGAAGATAAGTGAGGTGGATGGGTGTCAGCTAAATATAGGAATTCACTTGATGTGAGGACAGAAGACAAGTGTGAGGCCAGTTTGGTTGTGTCTGCAGTTACTGTGGGGTCGCCGCAGTAAATAGAGAATCCAGGCAGATCATATATACGCGCCACGGTTGTGTGTCCGCCCTCTGGGGTTGGTATGATGAGGAGGTTTTCGAAACCTGCGCGTAACTGGGAACGTCTCGAGCGTGCGGTGACTTTCTCGTTCCAGTGGACGTCTGCTCTGTTGCTTTGTCGATGTTTTCATGCCCATCGGCGTACTGGAGGTGTTTGATAGGTGATAATATGGATATCAGCGAAAGATAGAAATTCGCTGACGTAAAGAGAGAAGAGGATTGTGAGGTATATAGGCACCTCTTGAGGGGTCTGCCTAGGAAGACTGGAGAACTAGGCACGAGAGAGAAAGTGATTCTGAAAGGAAGAGAAGTCTTAAGGAAGGAAGAAACTAAAGAGAGCAAGCTAGAACTATATACAAAAGGAGCTGACCAAGCCAAACGGAAGCAAACCGCTTCCAAATAGCACCAGTGAAAGACGGAAAGTCCCTGATGCCAGGAGGGAGGGAAGGTTGCCCTAGGAGTGCGAATAGTCTAATCTCTGTCTTTCGATCTTTCCACCAGGTCCGCATCTGGACACAAGCCCAGATTGCTTGGGGCAAAGCAAGTCTCAACGCGAGGATGGCACACGCTATGGTCGCGTGGCTACTTGAATTTTTCGTCTCTTTCTAGGCAAAACCTGTCAGCATCCACTCAAACAGGTTAAATCCCTTTGAGTTATACATACTGGGTTGAAATGACTGGCAGAGCTCGGCCAATTCATCCAGAGTAAGATGCCATTCGCCCTCAGAGTCGGGATGGGGAAGACTCTTGCCCAGGGCGCCCTGAAATTCATATTGGTTAGTGATAAGAATCAGAAAGATTGACTTGAACCCGCCTAGGACAATTAGGTGGGCCTTTAGTATATTCAGTTGGGGGAGGGAGGGAGGGCAGTTTTCTTAAATTCGCCCAAAAAGAGCTGCCCTATAGGGAATAAATAACCTTCTCTAAGGGGGGAAAGCTAGGGAGACTTACCACTGAGCCTTTCTTAAGAGGACTGTCTAGGCATACTAGGACTCGACACAAGAGAGAGAGAGAGAGAGAGAGCTTCTAAAAGAGAGAAAAGACTTAAAGAAGGAAGAAAACTAGAGAGAACTAGAACTATCTACTATAAAAGCTAAGTAGCAGACGGAAGCACACCGCCTTCTAACAGCCTTCCACGCTTATAATAAAGACAACACTACACCCAGCGATTTAGGTGCTAAGGGCAAGGATAAGGACTACAATAATGATGAGCCTTATAGGCTATGAAATTGGATAGATTAATAAAGATTTAACTATTTCTCTTATTTAAACCTCACTTTTCTCTCTCCTAGTTACCTTTTATTCTTAATATTATAGGTATAATGCTAAAAAATACTACACCACAACGCTAAGTGACGGTAAATTGGGCGCCGAAAACGGCTACACTTAACGCCATTTTAAGCGTCCTATTTACCAGAATATTAGTTATTAAAACATCACGTGATTTATTTCGACCCACTTTTACAGTGTGCTCACTGAGTGCTCAGGGCGCTCCCCTGAGCACTCATAGTTGCTTAGGGATCAACTCGAGCCGTAAAATATATATTTCGCAATCTTTAATATCTCTAAAATTGTATAAGTCTTCCGAAGTAGTCTAGATATGCTACACTAAGTATATAATTATAAAAAGGACAAGCAACTGTCTGTGTCGGTATAACCTCATATTCTTCATTTCTTTTCGCTCGATGCGCAGGCAGCTTTAACCTAAATAAATGACATTTGAAATCTCTTCATTACCGCAGCACTATATAACATAATAGGCTAATTTTTGTAATTCATAAAACCTAAACTTCTATTAGGGAAAGTAGCCGTATTGTTCGTTTTTACCCTACTTTATTTCTTTTCTTGCTGTTAATCACACAGGCATAGAGATATCCTTCAAAATCTGGAAAATACTATCGATGTCCTCTCTCGAGATCCGACCCATGCCGCACTCTGTAGCCACTCCGAAATCGCATTAAATTACTAAGCGGGCGGCCTCGATACATCGCTTGGTTCCTTCGAGATTATGCGCGTGCACGAGGCCTAGGTAGAGGCGGACATTAGGCCCAATATCGAGATTTTTCAGCGGCTCGAAATAGGCCCCGTCGTCCCGATTTTTGGGGACAGGGAGATATACCTAGCTGACGGCCCTTTGGAAGCGGCGGGCTATCACGTTAGCTAGATCGATCAATAGCTCTATGTCCTCTGGCTCGATAAAATGCCGATGATGAAGGTCGCCGTAGTAGAGATAGAAGCCCAGCGGAACCTTAATAGGGATATTGGCACTGATACGCTCGAGCCGGTCGAGGATGCCTTCCTTAACGGGGGAGAAATGTGCCTGGAAAAAGGGCTTCTTTAGGCGACCCCGGTCGAATTCGAGCGCTATAATCTCGAAACACACGTCCTACTGCAGCGCTAGGTCGTCTATAGGGATCTTGTTAATAATATTAGCCAGTGAGTTGAGTAGCCGCTTTTTGTAGAGAGGTTCTAACTACGCGTAGAATTCGTTTCTAGTATGACCCTATATGCAATTTAGGGGTGGCGGCAGGGAGACCTAGAACCGCACACCTAGAGGGATAATACTCGGAGTTCTATAAATATTTAATAGGACTTCAATGCTACCGTATTGTACTGTGTTAGCGGAATCGATTTCTGAGTTAAGCCTAGATGGTCGGCTAGCGGATCGGTACCGCCTAAGATATACCGGATAGTCTCCTCAGGAAATAAGGCGAGCTGCCACCTAATATAGTTGCCACAATCGCCCGTCTCCCTATTAGGGATAGAATAAACGCGCTTAGGAAGGGCTTTCGTGACTATAGTAAAGACCTCCTCAGCCGATAATAGAGGGATACTCCCCACCAGTAGGACGTCGGACAGAGCTGCTATTATATTTTAGAGCGTTCGAAGCGTGGTTCAGAAAGGGAATCGAAATAAGCGTATTACTTATTGAAATTTATTCTTAAAGTTATTATATTAGGACTTAAATACTATGCGAACCTATTATAATAGGATATATAAGCCTTAGGTGACACTGCGGACGCTAGGCTTACACCCTAAATCTATCTATAAATAGAACTATCGACAAATATATATATATCTCCTATATAGATTATATCCAAAAACTCTACCACTGTGTTATCTTAGTCCACCTTCTTAGCTAGTACTATTACAGCAGCGTCTCTATAGTACTAATTTAATCTCGCATAACTAGCCTTTTATAGACTAGTTCTTTACCGTTCAGTGTCTACAGAGATAAGGCGGGCATTTGAAATAATCTATCCGATACGATCTATATATTGGATATTCTAAAAGTGCTACCGTGCGGCTAAGTAAATTTTTTGAGTGTGTATAGATATAAGGGTTAGCTAGTCGATCTATAATCAGTTTATAATTAATTTATAATCGGTTAATAGGGGACACTTATAGACTTATTCATCACACCGAGAATCTTAGGCATCACGGTGATCGCCACTAATCTATATCACTTTTTAGAGAGCCTTCTTCGCATCCCGATCTATGTTAAGTAACGACTACCTGCTTTATTTGCCCCTCCATTTTCACCCAAGTCCACAATTATGACCAACTACAAATTCATCGCCCTAGCTACTAAGCCTTCCGCAAAGCTCTGCTATAGCTTTCACCCACCGGTCGGCACAACGAAGCCTGTTCTCGTTGTCTTCGTGAATGGACTCGGGCTGCCCTAGACCTTATAGGAGGGCGTCATCGCCCGCTTACACGACTGGCCTCCTATTACGGGCCTCCCCACTATAACTTACAATCAGTATGGCTAGGGCCAAACCACTAACCGCGATCCCGCGGATGCCGATGCTGCCGACCCTATACACGGGCACGACTGTCTCGCCGTAATTCGCGATCTTCGTCAACTGCTCCTCCAGATCACCTCGGAAAAGTTGGGTGTCTCTAACATCAATGACGTTCAGCTTGTGCTCGTCTGTAATTCCATCGGAGGTGCGCTGACGCGACTCTACGCACAGGAGTATACGGGCACCGTGAGCGGACTTATCCTACTGGACAGCGTCCTGGCCAACTCGGACTTCGTGTCCATCTACCTAGACCCAGATGCCGCGGACTTCAATGCGAGTACCCTTCCCGCCGGAGTGACCGCCGATGCCATCCGTTCGGTCATTCTGTTGTCTTTTTCGGCGATACTAATCCACCTTCTAGCCCCCTAGGAGGACAATTTACGGCCAATGCAGTTGTCTATACCCCAACCGCAGCGGGCTTATATTATTCCACTAGTATGTATCCCTAGATATCCATTCTCGGAAATTCGTGAGGAAATCTCATTATTATATGACTTCAGCAACGCCGGCGGAGCTAACCCAAACTAGAACTACATCGGATTGCGGCTTATTCTATGATGTCGTATCCGGAGATACTATAAGTTAAAAGAATAATTAAATGGCCTAAAAATTATTTTCTGACACTTTATATAGTGCAAGTCTATTGCATTGCGGTTGTGAGTACTTTAAGTGACTCTGCATCTAATATTTCCCACACTTACGATCAACTCTATTATATAGTAGCATCACGATTAGTACCCTATAATCGCTGAACACTTTTATGAGTATCCTGATTAAAAAAAATCTGTAAAAGAAACTTACCGAAGTAGCTGTAGGACAATTGCACTAATCTCTGGCTCAATAACTCAATCTATATTATACCTGTTACTGGCACCCCTACGTCCACTAACAGCGTGTGTGGTCCTTCGAACGGAAATTCTGTTTGCCTAGGGGATAATAGGTAAGTACAACGTAACTTATTACCTTAGAGGCTCCTAAGATGCTAATTTAAGAATAGCTGCTGTTCTATTAGTGATTACTACAGCACTATATCGGATTACTGCAGACTAGGAAACTATATATCCGGTGCATACAAAATAAGTGTCGCCACCCACTAACGGCATATATAGCCCGTCTTAGGGAGACCTAATGTGTACTAATCCTAGAAAGATACAATCGCTAATTCCCTTATCCGAAGGTGCTGCTCTATCTATATATATTGCGGAGACACTGAAGATTATTATAGCCCTAGTGATTACTACTTAGGAAACTATAACGGTGTAAATAGTGGCCTCAGTCTTAATGGTGAATGTGGACCCTCTTTTCTAGGGAACAAGACTTATATTAGGACTCAGTTTAGGGACTGCTGCTCAGCTTTAGGGTACTGTGGAAGCACTGCCGATTACTGTGGTGCCGGAAATTGCTATTCTGGAGTATACCTTTAGGTGTCTTAAAGGAATTCAGTCCTATGACTATTACGCTATATCCGCACCTAGATAGATTTTTTCGCAAATATAGATCCTTATGTCTCTACTATGTTCGAACTAATAAGAAAATGACACAATATTTGTATAAGCTTACACTTCCCTAACTATAGAAACTAACCTAATTGCTAAGTGAAATTCCACTATTAGTAAAAGATCTCACTAAGGAATAAAATATTCTCTCTAGTGTTCTTTAGTATTAGCCTCTTTAAATTTATTAATACCACCGACAACGCCGTCTTCGCCTACTTACTAATTACCTATTTCCACCCGTTTAGCCTAGCTTTCTAAAACTTTATATAGATATAAGCTACGTGAATCCTAAGGTAAATAACCACTATAACTATTGAATAAATCCTTCTGGTAAAGTTGATTAGGCCGGTTAGTTCCCGGAAACCTAGCTTATTTAAATAGAATACTATTGCTACTTCGAGTAAACCTATTGCTGCCGATGCTAAACGGCAGTAGGAGTCGACTCTAGTTTCTAGATTCCTAGTTAAAATCTTTGTCAGTGGGTTTAATATATAAACTAAAGGGAATTTTCTCTATCTTCCTGTTAGGAAACCAGGGCCGAGTCTAGGGTGACTTATTCTCCCTCTCCCCTTAAAATAAGAGTAGAGGGAATAATAGTGCCGCCTGGTCGGTACTATATAAGTCTAGAATCAGACAGTTATAGCGGCGGCTAGTAAGTAGTTGATTTATAAATTCGATCGGATTTTGGAGTCGAATACCGGGGGCAATATAGCGAAAGTTGAGATAATAGATAGGAAGAGCCGAGAGAAAATATCTAAGAAACGAGTCCGCTTCTATAAAAGATACTTTAATAACAGATTTGGAGTATAGGAGAGCTATTCCTTCGAAGCTTGGCTGTTTATAGCCATAATTATATATCGAATGTATCGAATATATCGAATTAGATAGAAGTCGAATCTCGATAGCATTAAGAAGACAGGTAAAGGCACTGACAGCCCTCTTAATATCTATTAGGGTATATTGGTGAATCTCCTAAGGGAATACTCCCAAAAAACGATCTATAGATACCTTTCGACGATCCAAATATGTTGGATTGTGTGGCAACGTCGTTTGTGTTTGACGTATATGGCCTGCCCTGGCGTTTAGGCAGTGTTATATTATCCTAGGATCCCAGTGTATGCTAGGTCATCCGCGTGTGGGATTGTTTGTTACC